>JARACY010005083.1:0-23518 GCA_029255725.1 Scrobipalpa atriplicella | reverse complement strand
TCAAAGATAAAAAAATAAATTGACATATTACTTAATAGTAGAAGTCTTGATGCTGTAACTCAAAATATGAGTGTCTATGAATGAAATAAAATTTACCTGTTTGCACCATCTCCATGCAAATAATGTTTCAAGATCTTATGCTTATCATCATGTATGGCTTCATCATCCAGCACCAAATTGAATATGGCTTGAGTCTATCTTCTTCAGGACTCTCCATTGCCAGTTTCTGCTAAATGAGACCGCTGTTTCGCCCACTCGTCGCGATTCTGGGCAGTCAGGACTCCTAAAGGGTTGTTCTGTCATTGGTGTGGTGTCATTCATGATCTTACTAAGGTTTGCTAGCAGTTCGGTTGGTGATAGGAGGTTTCCCTGAAATATTATGTTTATAATAGTAATATTATAAACAGAAAGGAAGGAGCAGGCATTGAACTTGGCTTTACATAGAATGGATCTACACAAGTTAGTTTGTAGTAAATAAATATGAATTTAGTCACAAATACAAAGTTTGTGCTAACTATATAAATTATCAAGCAGGATTTGTAAATTATTTTTAATCAAATTATTTCAATTTTAAAATTGATCTACAATACAAATAAATATTAAAAATAAAAGCAAAATGGTATCATATTTATTGCAATTTTTCTTGCTTGGATTGGAACAGAGTGAAATAAATCAATGCAATTCAGTCAATTCAGTATTAGAACATCTAAATGCTATAAACAATTTGAGTGACAAAAACTCTACATAATCTATGTAAATTAACTCAACAGAGCAATGCAGCTGATTTTGTTATCCACTGGTGCAAGCTACAGGTCCACTAATTCTAATATTTATAAAGGGAGAATAGAGGAAGATAAATATACTATCAAATCTTTCTGACTTACACATCATAGATCCATCTTCACCTTGTGTGTGTTAGATAATGCTTGCTCTAAAAAAGAGCATATCTATTCTTATTAGAAATACTAAAAGCAATTATTCTAAGTGTTTCTTAAAATACATTTTTAATTTGTGCTTAAAAAATTGGAATATGATTCAAAAGTTGGATTATTTACCATCACTATCAAGGACATCAAATACATAGAAATTGCCGTTTCCTCTGTACAAGAACATGTTTGCTCTCTGGGTCTCTGAAGATTCTGTCCTTGTTGATCTGAGGAATCCTAGTTGCTCCAAACAACCCACACAAACTGGCTCATATCCAGAGGAAAGCTTTGAACAAGTATGCTCCATACCTGTAATATAAATGGAAGACATTGTAACATTACAAAACATTAAAGTGGTGCAATTTATTATATTTTAAAGCTGAGAGAGGGTAAACTAGACAATTTTTGCAATGAAAATAATTTAAAAAAATATATTTAGACATTTTTATTATGATTTTCATCTTGATTTTTCTTGAAAAAAGTTAATTTTATTAATTAATATACTTACCATGACACAGCTTCTGGTAGCAATCCAGTAACAGTTCTAAATAAAGGAGTATTGCTCTTCTTGGGGTTCAAGTGGAAAACTTCCGGTTCCAGGATTTCTTCTCTCAAAGACAGCATGAACCGCACCGCACTTGTCAACAGATTTGCAGATCTCAGCAACTGGTCATTGTATTCCGGCTTCACATCGTTTTGGAACACAATCAATGGTTATAGTTAATCGGTAAAGGTGCTCTATCTTTCAAATACAAGTCAAACCAATAGTCTGATATGTAGCTAGTGTGTTTGTTTGCCTTGTCCTTGGCTATTAGTTTCTCTTGTAGAACTTTTCCATCATTGTTTACAAAGTTGTTAGTTCTGTTCAGAGCTTCTTCATATGCGAGGCAGACAAAAGAGGATGCAAGGCATTTAAATAACGTTCGCCAGATTTGGATAATTCAGGTATAGGTAGTCGAGGTAAAGACTTCTGGAAATGCATTGTAGGAACTTTGCTCCTTTGCAAATACTGGTAACTAGGATCTCGAACATTTTTAGTCTTGCTGGCAAAGTTTCTCTTTGTTGAGAAGTTTTTTAGCAAAACACTATTGGAGTTGATTAATTTACTTATAGTAATCATATTGAATCCTACACTTACGCTTACAGATTACAGTTATTTTCTAGAGCATATCCAATTAAATAAAATAATATTTTATTTTGCGACAACGATCAACGACTTCGTGAACTTTAAACAAGTGTTCTATAAGCACTAAATTGTATTTTTTGTCATTTTAAGAGAGAGATACAAATTCGAAATGGGCAAAGAGGAAAAGAGACAGGATATTGAGGGTGTGAATTTTATTCTTGCTACAAGAACAACAGCATGCCACCTGTCAAAAATTGCGCTTATTTTTCTTATTTTTAAGCGTCTGTTGAATGTTAGAAAGAGACAAATTAATTCTGTAACTACTACCGAAGCGATTAGCTGTCTCACTCTTTAATTTTGTTATTTCAGAAGCTGTGAATTCAACGCATATCATTCATTCATTCGTTCACTGAAAATATTTTTAAACTGCCTATATTATATTTTTTCAGTGATTGATTTTCAGCAAATATCGCATGATCGCAACAGTCCATAGCGATAATTTGTTGAAAATCAATTAGTGATTGATTGATGGCGACCGTGGCTTAAGTAGACTTGTGACCTATTTTCTATAATGAATAAGATATCTACCTGGGTTTGCAAATCCCCAATGATAGGTTCATCATTTAGTGTCAGGAATGGTGCTTCAGCAGTCTCTTCTGATAAAGGATGCTTGAAATCCAACGGTGTAGGACTTGGGGTCGTCGGCAGCAGCAGGCATGTCGAAGACTTCACACCGCGGATGGTAATCCAAGGTTTCCAAATCGGGGGGACCACTGTTGCCAGTATTCTCCGGTAACTCATTCATTATAGAAAATAGGTCACAAGTCTACTTAAGCCACGGTCGCCATCAATCAATCACTAATTGATTTTCAACAAATTATCGCTATGGACTGTTGCGATCATGCGATATTTGCTGAAAATCAAATCACTGAAAAAAATATAATATAGGCAGTTTAAAAATATTTTCAGTGCACGAATGAATGAATGATATGCGTTGAATTCACAGCTTCTGAAATAAACAAAATTAAAGAGTGAGACAGCTAATCGCTTCGGTAGTAGTTACAGAAATTAATTTGTCTCTTTCTAACATTCAACAGACGCTTAAAAATAAGAAAAATAAGCGCAATTTTTGACAGGTGGCACTGTTGTTCTTGTAGCAAGAATAAATTCACACCCTCAATATTCCTGTCTCTTTTCCTCTTTGCCCATTTCGAATTTGTATCTCTCTCTTAAAATGACAAAAAATACAATTTAGTGCTTATAGAACACTTGTTTAAAGTTCACGAAGTCGTTGATCGTTGTCGCAAAATAAAATATTATTTTATTTAATTGGATATTGCTCTAGAAAATAACTGTAATCTGTAAGCGTAAGTGTAGGATTCAATATGATTACTATAAGTAAATTAATCAACTCCAATAGTGTTTTGCTAAAAAACTTCTCAACAAAGAGAAACTTTGCCAGCAAGACTAAAATGTTCGAGATCCTAGTTACCAGTATTTGCAAAGAGCAAAGTTCCTACAATGCATTTCCAGAAGTCTTTACCTCGACTACCTATACCTGAATTATCCAAATCTGGCGAACGTTATTTAAATGCCTTGCATCCTCTTTTGTCTGCCTCGCAATATGAAGAAGCTCTGAACAGAACTAACAACTTTGTCAACAATGATGGAAACGTTCTACAAGAGAAACTAATAGCCAAGGACAAGGCAAACAACACACTAGCTACATATCAGACTATTGGTTTGACTTGTATTTGAAAGATAGAGCACCTTTACCGATTAACTATAACCCATTGATTGTGTTCCCCAAAACCGATGTGAAGCCGGAATACAATGACCAGTTGCTGAGATCTGCAAATCTGTTGACAAGTGCGGTGCGGTTCATGCTGTCTTTGAGAGAAGAAATCCTGGAACCGGAAGTTTTCCACTTGAACCCCAAGAAGAGCAATACTCCTTTATTTAGAACTGTTACTGGATTGCTACCAGAAGCTGTGTCATGGTAAGTATATTAATTAATAAAATTAACTTTTTTCAAATAAAAATCAAGATGAAAATCATAATAAAAATGTCTAAATATATTTTTTTAAATTATTTTCATTGCAAAATTGTCTAGTTTTACCCTCTCTCAGCTTAAAATATAATAAATTGCACCACTTTAATGTTTTGTAATGTTACAATGTCTTCCATTTATATTACAGGTATGGAGCATACTTGTTCAAAGCTTTCCCTCTGATATGAGCCAGTTTGTGGGTCTGTTTGGAGCAACTAGGATTCCTCAGATCAACAAGGACAGAATCTTCAGAGACCCAGAGAGCAAACATGTTCTTGTACAGAGAAACGGCAATTTCTATGTATTTGATGTCCTTGATAGTGATGGTAAATAATCCAACTTTGAATCATATTCCAATTTTTTTAAGCACAAATTAAAAATGTATTTTAAGAAACACTTAGAATAATTGCTTTTAGTATTCTAATAAGAATAGATATGCTCTTTTTTAGAGCAAGCATTATCTAACACACACAAGGTGAAGATGGATCTATGATGTGTAAGCTCAGAAAGATTTGATAGTATATTTATCTTCCTCTATTCTCCCTTTATAAATATTAGAATTAGTGGACCTGTAGCTTGCACCAGTGGATAACAAAAATCAGCTGCATTGCTCTGTTGAGTTAATTTACATAGATTATGTAGAGTTTTTGTCACTCAAATTGTTTATAGCATTTAGATGTTCTAATACTGAATTGACTGAATTGCATTGATTTATTTCACTCTGTTCCAATCCAAGCAAGAAAAATTGCAATAAATATGATACCATTTGCTTTTATTTTTAATATTTATTTGTATTGTAGATCAATTTTAAAATTTGAATAATTTGATTAAAAATAATTTACAAATCCTGCTTGATAATTTATATAGTTAGCACAAACTTTGTATTTGTGACTAAATTCATATTTATTTACTACAAACTAACTTGTGTAGATCCATTCTATGTAAAGCCAAGTTCAATGCCTGCTCCTTCCTTTCTGTTTATAATATTACTATTATAAACATAATATTTCAGGAAACCTCCTATCACCAACCGAACTGCTAGCAAACCTTAGTAAGATCATGAATGACACCACACCAATGACAGAACACCCTTTAGGAGTCCTGACTGCCCAGAATCGCGACGAGTGGGCGAAACAGCGGTCTCATTTAGCAGAAACTGGCAATGGAGAGTCACTGAAGAAGATAGACTCAGCCATATTCAATTTGGTGCTGGATGATGAAGCCATACATGATGATAAGGCATAAGATCTTGAAACATTATTTGCATGAGATGGTGCAAACAGGTAAATTTTATTTCATTCATAGACACTCATATTTTGAGTTTACAGCATCAAACTTCTACGACTTACATCAAACATTTCAAAAATCTTTGATGTTACCTACAATATTTGATGAATGTATTGATGTAGGTATACATCAAAGATAAAAAATAATAGACATATACTTTCATAGTAGAAGTTTGATGCTGTAACTCAAAATATGAGTGTCTATGAATGAAATAAAATTTACCTGTTTGCACCATCTCCATGGCAAATAATGTTTCAAGATCTTATGCTTATCATCATGTATGGCTTCATCATCCAGCACCAAATTGAATATGGCTGAGTCTATCTTCTTCAGTGACTCTCCATTGCCAGTTTCTGCTAAATGAGACCGCTGTTTCGCCCACTCGTCGCGATTCTGGGCAGTCAGGACTCCTAAAGGGTGTTCTGTCATTGGTGTGTGGTGTCATTCATGATCTTACTAAGGTTTGCTAGCAGTTCGGTTGGTGATAGGAGGTTTCCTGAAATATTATGTTTATAATAGTAATATTATAAACAGAAAGGAAGGAGCAGGCATTGAACTTGGCTTTACATAGAATGGATCTACACAAGTTAGTTTGTAGTAAATAAATATGAATTTAGTCACAAATACAAAGTTTGTGCTAACTATATAAATTATCAAGCAGGATTTGTAAATTATTTTTAATCAAATTATTCAAATTTTAAAATTGATCTACAATACAAATAAATATTAAAAATAAAAGCAAAATGGTATCATATTTATTGCAATTTTTCTTGCTTGGATTGGAACAGAGTGAAATAAATCAATGCAATTCAGTCAATTCAGTATTAGAACATCTAAATGCTATAAACAATTTGAGTGACAAAAACTCTACATAATCTATGTAAATTAACTCAACAGAGCAATGCAGCTGATTTTGTTATCCACTGGTGCAAGCTACAGGTCCACTAATTCTAATATTTATAAAGGGAGAATAGAGGAAGATAAATATACTATCAAATCTTTCTGACTTACACATCATAGATCCATCTTCACCTTGTGTGTGTTAGATAATGCTTGCTCTAAAAAAGAGCATATCTATTCTTATTAGAAATACTAAAAGCAATTATTCTAAGTGTTTCTTAAAATACATTTTTAATTTGTGCTTAAAAAAATTGGAATATGATTCAAAGTTGGATTATTTACCATCACTATCAAGGACATCAAATACATAGAAATTGCCGTTTCTCTGTACAAGAACATGTTTGCTCTCTGGGTCTCTGAAGATTCTGTCCTTGTTGATCTGAGGAATCCTAGTTGCTCCAAACAGACCCACAAACTGGCTCATATCCAGAGGGAAAGCTTTGAACAAGTATGCTCCATACCTGTAATATAAATGGAAGACATTGTAACATTACAAAACATTAAAGTGGTGCAATTTATTATATTTTAAAGCTGAGAGAGGGTAAAACTAGACAATTTTGCAATGAAAATAATTTAAAAAAATATATTTAGACATTTTTATTATGATTTTCATCTTGATTTTTATTTGAAAAAAGTTAATTTTATTAATTAATATACTTACCATGACACAGCTTCTGGTAGCAATCCAGTAACAGTTCTAAATAAAGGAGTATTGCTCTTCTTGGGGTTCAAGTGGAAAACTTCCGGTTCCAGGATTTCTTCTCTCAAAGACAGCATGAACCGCACCGCACTTGTCAACAGATTTGCAGATCTCAGCAACTGGTCATTGTATTCCGGCTTCACATCGTTTTGGAACACAATCAATGGGTTATAGTTAATCGGTAAAGGTGCTCTATCTTTCAAATACAAGTCAAACCAATAGTCTGATATGTAGCTAGTGTGTTTGTTTGCCTTGTCCTTGGCTATTAGTTTCTCTTGTAGAACTTTTCCATCATTGTTTACAAAGTTGTTAGTTCTGTTCAGAGCTTCTTCATATTGCGAGGCAGACAAAAGAGGATGCAAGGCATTTAAATAACGTTCGCCAGATTTGGATAATTCAGGTATAGGTAGTCGAGGTAAAGACTTCTGGAAATGCATTGTAGGAACTTTGCTCCTTTGCAAATACTGGTAACTAGGATCTCGAACATTTTTAGTCTTGCTGGCAAAGTTTCTCTTTGTTGAGAAGTTTTTTAGCAAAACACTATTGGAGTTGATTAATTTACTTATAGTAATCATATTGAATCCTACACTTACGCTTACAGATTACAGTTATTTTCTAGAGCAATATCCAATTAAATAAAATAATATTTTATTTTGCGACAACGATCAACGACTTCGTGAACTTTAAACAAGTGTTCTATAAGCACTAAATTGTATTTTTTGTCATTTTAAGAGAGAGATACAAATTCGAAATGGGCAAAGAGGAAAAGAGACAGGAATATTGAGGGTGTGAATTTTATTCTTGCTACAAGAACAACAGTGCCACCTGTCAAAATTGCGCTTATTTTTCTTATTTTTAAGCGTCTGTTGAATGTTAGAAAGAGACAAATTAATTTCTGTAACTACTACCGAAGCGATTAGCTGTCTCACTCTTTAATTTTGTTTATTTCAGAAGCTGTGAATTCAAACGCATATCATTCATTCATTCGTTCACTGAAAATATTTTTAAACTGCCTATATTATATTTTTTTCAGTGATTTGATTTTCAGCAAATATCGCATGATCGCAACAGTCCATAGCGATAATTTGTTGAAAATCAATTAGTGATTGATTGATGGCGACCGTGGCTTAAGTAGACTTGTGACCTATTTTCTATAATGAATGAGTTACCGGAGAATACTGGCAACAGTGGTCCCCCCGATTTGGAAACCTTGGATTACCTCCGCGGTGTGAAGTCTTCGACATGCCTGCTGCTGCCGACGACCCCAAGTCCTACACCGTTGGATTTCAAGCATCCTTTATCAGAAGAGACTGCTGAAGCACCATTCCTGACACTAAATGATGAACCTATCATTGGGGATTTGCAAAACCCAGGTAGATATCTTATTCATTAATTTATATTATTTCACATGGTACATTTTAATAAAATAACAACAAATAGAAATTTTGACACGGACACAAAACAGTTTTAGATTTTTATTAAATAAAATCTTTATTTGATATATCTTTGACATAATCTTTGAATAAATATATTTGTGTCAATTACCATGTCTAAAATGTATTTGATTTAAATTATTCAAATTTTATTGATTCAAATATATTTGATTAAAATACCTACTTACTTTTTTTTAATTTTACTTATGAAGGGATTTTTCAAATTTTTCAATTTAAGTTTTATTTTTGCATTTTCGAATTTCCTGCATTTACTTTATTATAGATATTGAAGTAATTATTCTGTGAGGGGCATGTACAGGCCGCCCCAAACCTCCTTGTCTCAATGCCGTTAATAAACACCATCAGCAGTCATTAAAATAGATTTTGGTGTATCAATTACTGTTCTATTTATTTCAGATGATTTTGGAGGCTTCAAGCATTGTATGTGTTGTTTTGTAACATAATCTTATGT
This sequence comes from Scrobipalpa atriplicella, assembly GCA_029255725.1. NCBI lineage: Eukaryota > Metazoa > Arthropoda > Insecta > Lepidoptera > Gelechiidae > Scrobipalpa > Scrobipalpa atriplicella. Next base: position 14,624 of record JARACY010005083.1, on the reverse strand, counting down.
AGTTTTATAATTTTAAAGGTTTATTTTATTTTGTATGTGCTACCCATTTTACACTAGGTAGTAAATTTTTACCATTTGTATACTTTTTACCCATTACCTATTGATTTTGTATTTTTCTTAACATTTTTATATTTTACATTATGTAATGTTCATTAAGATACATAGGTATGTTAACTTTACTACTAGTTATGCCACCAAATTAGTTTTATAACGGCACTTATCATAATTAATAATCTTTATAATAATTATACTCTGATAACAAAAGATATTTCATTTTGTACATAATCTTTATTGACATACCTCATTTAGTTTCATGATATTCTGAACTTAGGGATAATACCTACTCATTTTGAAGTAAAAAATAAATAAAAGATACCTAATAGTAAGGAATATCTTATGTTATCTAGTATTTAGTAGATTGAAGAATGTATAGGTACCTACTGAGAATCTGTACTCTTTACCATTTTTTTTCTGTATCCTATCAGTCAATTTCTGTATTAATTTTCTGTAGGTAAGGTACATTAATTTCCACCCACATATATTTTTTAGATTCACTCTTAGTTTTATTACTTACTATTTAAATATTTAATAGAAGTGTGTCTAAAAGTGTAAAATTAATAATTCATAAAGGGTTATTTTGGACACAGTGTGCCTACTCAAAGAGTTTGCTCACACAACAAAACAGAACACATTTCACAAAAAATAATTCTGGAAGATAAAAAAATAACTTCACTTCTTTATACGATTTTTTATGGGAAAGTGGTAATCTCATTGTCAGACCAACCCCTTTTAGTTTACGTTTTAATCTGATTTTGATAAATAAAATAAATACATTTGGATTACAGACCGATCAGGTGACACCAGTTCATCTGGTGACTCAAACTCTGTGGTGCAGGACCCAGTGAGCGCTCAGCTGATCAACAACATCAGCATGCTTGATTACCAGACCCTCAGCAAGAACGGGGACCTCATAATGGGAGAGGTAAGAATCTTAAAATACCTCTACTATTGCAGATTTTTGTAAAACATTTGCAAAAAAATGAATTCCTATTTATATTTATAATAATATTTAGCAACATTGTTAGCACTTTATCATTTCTGTGTTTTCCTCATGGTTTTCGTATATTTCCAACGTGTGGCCCTAGGAAGCATCGTAAGTTGTAATTAAAATGTTATCAGTACCATTGATCTTCATATTGGACTTTTTCACTGGCACAAAATTAATTGTAATTTGTTTCAAGCGCCATATTTTCTTCTGTTTCACAAGTTAAAATGATCATTGATTAATCAAGGTCATATCTATTGTAATCTATTGTATGTTCCACTATGTGACGACAAGGATGATCAATTTATTTGATCCAAGCAGGCAAGAGTATATAACGGTCACAAAGAAACGGAGTCTCACAAGGTAGTGTCCTAGCACCTATCTTGTTCAATTTTTATACAAATGACCAACCACCGAGTCCATAAACAACACGTTTATTTTTGCAGATGATATGACCTTAGCTTCACAAAAAGTCAATTTTGAAGAGGCTGGAAATAAAATACTGGCAGCTTTGAGCTCTTTAGGTCAATATTACGACTCAAATGCGTGAAGCGGTGTGTGAACTTAACATCACCTCGCAAAAGCACATAGCATATAGCATAGTCTAATTTGGTTAGGTTTCCAGTTGTATCACAGGTACCTTTGTAAAATTTCAGGTACAAGATTGCAAGCTCAATGGGAACCTCAATTTCGGCAACCGTAAACTACCCAGCTTCGTCACGTGGAACTGGCCTGTTATCCGAAAGGTGCTCTTGTGGGTCGTCGTCTCAGGTTTGTTCGCTTGTCTTGGTGCTATCGTGGCTATGGTTATTACAATACCAAAGTCCTGTAACCCTGACCTCCCGTGGTATCAAGGCAAAGTTTTTTACGAAATATTTCCCGCTAGTTTTCAAGACTCCAACAACGATGGCACAGGAGACTTAAAAGGTTTAGTAAAAAAACTGGATTATATTCACGGACTTGGCGCTTCTGCAATACGTTTAAATTCGATCTTCGAAGCGCACAGCTATCCTGAACACTACCATAATGTAAGCTCGCTGATGAAGATTGACAAGAGCTTGGGAACTATCAAAGATTTTCAAAATTTGGTAGCCGCTTTACATGAAAGAAACATGTCAATCATCATTGATATACCTGTTCAGTCATTAGCAGTTTCAATTTCGGCAATGGATGCAGCACATGGATTCTTGCTTAGTAATAATACGCTGGAAAATTTCTCGGATCCCACTTCGAAAGCCATAGCTCATTGGGCTAAAGCACAAAATGTAGATGGGTTTTATCTGAAAAAGCTGGAAAATTTCGTTGATGATGTTTATTTTGGAAGGACATTGCAACTCTGGAAGAAAATAATCGGGAGTGGCAAAATACTTATCGCTAGTGAAAAAGCTTATAACAGCGCTAAAGGAGACGCACTAAATGTTTTACTGTCGAGAATAGATCTGATCGATATTCACATTGATTTGCAAAATGGTAATAAGGGTTTGAAAGATCGCATCGACAAAGTTATAAAAAGTGATCTATGGGCCAAACCGCACTATCCATGGGTGCATTGGAATATAGGCAATGTGGACAGTGAACGTATATCCACAAAACATATTAACAATACTTTGGCACTAACCGCCCTTGAGTTTATACTTCCTGGGACTATCAGCATATTTTATGGTGACGAAATAGGACTCGGCGGTGTATCTACCAACGACTTAGAAAAAGATTTTCACGAACTCGAGCTCATACACAATCTAGTGCCAATGACCTTTGCTACTAGTGATAAAAACGAAAATAATATTCTTATACTCCCATGGAACTCTAAATCTGCTTTGGAGCCTAAATATCACTATTTAGCAGTCTTGAGAGGTTTTACAGAAGTGCGACTCAATACACCAACGATTTACTTACGTGCCATATATAAGGAAGGAAATTTGTTGAAGAATACAGATCTACGTGAGACTGAAGACGATTTGATTGTTATTGAGCGATGGTATCCTCGTCGAAATACTTGCGTTTTTGTCGGGAACCTCGGCAACAAGCCTATCACGACCGATTTGTCGACGATGTTCTATGGCGGGACAGTTGTTGCTGGCACCAACATCACGTTGATTGGGCAGGTGATCTACTTCGACAAGGTAACGTTCCCGCCTAATTCTGCTATTATTTTGAAACTAGAAAAGTAATAAGTCTAAGAAAAGTAGTAATAGTAGTACTTAGTAAGTTAAACCAAATGAAGGTATTATTTTTCACAAAGTTCAGATTATAAAAATGTTTATTAGGTAGGTATTTACTGGAAGTGAATCTCATTTTTATTTATATCAATTTAATGGATTAAAATATTTAATTAAAAATCATTCAAAAGTTATTGAGCAGCTGAAAATTGCACTGATTTTATTTAATCATGTAGCTTAGTATTTTTTATATAATGATATTTTATTTCTTAGCAATCTCGTTATCACAGTATTTTTGTGATCGTACTTAAAGTGTTTCTAACGTTATTATTTTTTATAAAATCTGTTATCGCGTTTGTCCTCATTAATTTGTCATTTTTATTATAGTCTTTCCACTAATGATGATGATTTAACAGCTCATAATAAAATGTCATATTTTGCTTACAACTTGTGTGATGAGTTAGTTGTCAACAATCATCATGCAGTGGAAAGACTATAAGGTACGAACCAATGGTTCAAACTTATGAATTTAGGTTGTTGAAATAGGTTGTTGTTATAATTATTTTTAACTTATAGCTTATTGTTCCTATCATTAGGCCAAAGATTTTAAAAATAAAACATGTTACATCTGTATATAAAGTTTAATATACATTTGTACATATTTAAACAAATATTATGTACTTAGTATATATCTATTATTAAATTATGTACACATTATATTTGTAAAACGAAATAAATATTCAAAGAGATTATTACATTATTTTGAGATGACTTCGATCTTACTTACATTATCACTTTAAATAACGACATTTGATTTATTCAAATAAATTTTAGTATACACTGATATTTAAAAGACATCGAGTACTTATTAGATTGTAAAAACTTGTGAGATAATTAAATTTTCATTAAATTTACGTTTTCTGAACAATCGTCAATTGATTTATTACGGACATTTTAATAATATTTTTTAATTATACTGGAATCATTGATGATTTAAATGTACAGATGAATAAAAATACACAGAAATGCAATGCTCTTGAAATAATTTAACAAAACTTTTATGCTGGCAATGTTCAGTCTTTTTATGGCTTGCGCAATCGGCGTTTGCCGAAAACTCATAGCACTGGAAGGATTCACAATGATTCTCATTTAATTAAAAATAATTGTGTCATGAGCTAGGTTGAATCTTTTTTGTCTTGACTACACTTGGATGCATTACATATGTATTTGACATTGCCCGCGGGGTATGACTTTCAGAATCTGGTAATGCTGGAAGTTTATCCGTAGGGTTTCGCATCAAGATTTTCTTTTGGGACCCTGTTACCATCTCTTTCCTAACATTACAATCTTGTTTAAACTTAAGGTCTACACTATCGGTGGTGTTTTGAACAGACTTTGCACACTTTCGTTCACTTTCACAGTCACTACCTGTTTGTTTACCCAACTTAGGAGCACCAAAAGCTTTAGTTTGTTTTAACAGCGATCTGTCATTGCAAAGCGCCGCTATCAGTGGCAGGTCCAAATTCTTGCTTTTCTCTCTAAGAGTTTTTATATCTAGATCACAATTTGAGTCTTTCACTTTATTCACAACACTTGTGTCACTATTTAAGGTAGAGTTTGGATTTGGGACTCGTAAGTCTCTGAGATGGGAAGGAAGTTTTTTCTTGTGCTCGTACGGAGGCGGTGGAGGAGGAGGCATTCGTCTCATTTTCACAGGAGGTGGATCTCTGGCGTTTAATATATTTTCGTGGGACTTAGTTCGCGAGAACTTGTTCATTTCTGGTATTCGCGAAGGAATTGGAGGTCGTTCGATGTTAATAGAGTGATTACTCAATGATGTACGGCTTGTCAGGGAGTACCAGCTAGTTCTAGCTCCAGGTAGTTGGACATACGAGTCCGAGAGATTCTGTATGGATCCATAAACTGATGACGCTGATAAAGATGTTGACAAAAATGGTGTACTTCGATATTGCAGGCCGCTTTTATGCATACTTGACATCCTCGATTCAGTTAATTTGTGATCAAGATAGTTTTGTTGTGATATTGCTGGGTCTTGCAGAGGGTAGTATACGTAGTCAACATCGCTATACAGTTGCTGGTGGAACATCGGATTGTGAGGTGGCGGTGGTGGAGGCAGCCTTGCGACGGGGGGCGGTGGCGGCAGACGCGAGCGGCGTGGCGGAGGCGGGGGAGGAGGTAGTTTCATCATTGCCACGAGCACGTTCGCATCTACTCCATGAGGTGGTAATTCTCTTGAAGGGGATAGGTTATTGCTTATACCCTGTGCTAATTTCGACCTCTCCGCTCTACGACTAGAAGCTTGATGTCTTTTAGATTTTTGAAACCGATGCTCCAAAACCATAGGACTCGCGAATGTTCTTTCACTAGGGGCATTAACTTCTCCTGCTTCTGCTTTGAGAATTGTAATCATAGGTTTTGATGTAACTACTCTTGCTGCCACTTCTTCCTCTTTACCAATTTGTTTCTTAGTTGTAATCGGTGCTGTGGATCCAGGATAAGCAGGAGGCGCTTTCGTAGGCACTGAAGTATATGATGATAAGGTTTTATGGTTGTATTCATATGGAGGTGGAGGTTTGTCTGGGAAAGTCGGTTTACTGCACCCCGCATTGCCGTCAATGTCTAAAATATTAGGGAGTGACAAGTTTAGAAGTTTTCGACTGTCTGTTCGCGTTGGAGGCGTAGGAGGTCGATCAAAGAAAGAATTATCAGGGTAGTTGTCATCCGATGGAGCAGTGTCTTCATGTCCTTGCAGGTAACTATCGCCAGAAAACTGTAGCGGCAATCTGACATAATCCGAAACAGAATCCAATGTATCACTCACTGACTGACTTTTTGGGTACACTCCACGTCCCACTATCAAGTCACTTAGCTCGCTAGCGCTAAGTAAATTGTGTTTATTGTCTGTAGGGTCACTTCCATCGCCATGAAATGAGGAGGCACTAACGTTTGAATTTGTTCTTTCACGGAATATGTTTTCTTTGTTATCTATTTCTTGGTTAGAAAAGTTTTTTGCTCCATCTACACAATCTGTGCTAGGCAGTGGTGCTTGTAACCGTAGTGTGCTAGCTGAGAGACTAGTTCTTTCCGACTTATTTTTCAATATTGATGAAACGCTGTCAAAATCAGCAAGATCGTTTTCTTTGGATGGTTTATAACTATCATAATGTGAACCACCATACTCAGTTCTGCTGCCGTCCGATAAGGCATCTATTTTTGATCGAGCTGTTAGTTCGGAACTACCCATTGTGTAAACTCCACTAGTTTCGCTGGATGCAGTTACTGTTACTGGTTGACCTAGACCGTCGTAAAGAGCAGACGCTGTATCTTGTGCGTATTCGACGTCTATGCCAACAGTGCTATTGTCACTTAGCATTGAATTTTGAGCTGTGTGACTGTAGCCTAATTCTAAACTACTTGCGTCTGAAGCTCGGCTTAATGCGCTTAAACCAGCTCTTGCCATTATTACAGTACTACAAGATGATGAGCATTGCGATCCCGTGCATTTAATTTTATTTGACCCTGGGCTATCTGTTGAGGCCTCTGTCATACTTTGATCAGGTAAAGAGGTAGTTTCTTCTAGTTGACTTCGTGAACTCTGTCCAAATTCAGGTGGGGAGTCTTTTTTGAGAGCCTTTTGAACATCTTCTTTGCTCTTTTTAGTTCGCACTTTTGATTTTTGTAATTGTAATGAAGATGTTTTAGTAAGTGGTTGAATATCTTGAGGAATGTGTCGAATGAAATATGAATTTGAGCAATCTAACAAATGAGCGAATGCTAGACTTTCAGTCGAAGGAGCTGGTGGAGTGTCTATCATTATTTCTAATTCATCCTCTGATTGCACTCGATCACTCACAATTCCTGATGTGGTATTGGAACTTGTTGATGAGATAACTGATATTCTTTGTTCGCTTTTATTTGGGTTATAGTTCGAATTTGAACATTTTGAATACCCATAGCAAGTCTTTCGTTCTTCTTCTTCCTTACTTGATATTTCATTAAATTTTGTTGCAATTTTCATTGAGAACTGATGTGTCTCTTTGCATAATGCAAATAAATATTTACATTTTTCTTCACTTGATGAATATAAAGTCACTTTACCGTCTTCAGTCCTTATTTCAAACTTTTTTCTGTCAAAACTTAGCTTGCCGATAGAACTCCAAACAAATGTTGACACTGGACCATTATCTGGAAGTATTTTGATTCCTTTCGCTGTAACAAGCAGCCATATCGTACCGGGGTCTGGTTCCGTTTTAGTTTGTTTCAACCGGTATCGATGCGAGTTCATTGTGTCGGGCAGAAGGCACACTTCTCGGATGAATCGGGTTTCCGCGTCTGTTTTGGAAAGGCCACGATGTTCGCGATGGCATGCTCGCATCGCCGCAGCGACCCAGTCGCCGGTGAGTGACGCTGATGCGTAGTCTTCTGCTTTAAAATAGTCTCGATCTTCGTATGCCTCGGCGTCTCCGTATTCCGCTTGTAGTGCCAACCCAGTGAGGAGTAGCAGCACTTCAGCGGGTAGGGTGTCTCTCGTGCGCACGTTGTGGCGTAGTTGTAGGAAGTACAAATGGCGCCCAACATCGTCGTGTAAGAGCAGGGGACTCTCGACATGGAACTGAACGACTAAGTGCAATTCGAGGAGCGGCTTCCCATTTGCATCCAACCCCTGTAATGGAAAAATACACATTTGTATGAGTTTCATTGTCAGTTTAAAAGACGTGGCAATTAGATACTTCATGAGTTATATGAAAATAAAAAGTTCTTACATGAGTATGGGACGATCTCCAACTCTTTGGCGCATATTTTGAGAGTTTGCTGTCTAAGTCAACAAACAAGTATTCTCCATCTGGAAATAAGAAATTTTTATTATTATCTATCTCGAATCGTAAATATCCCTACGGTACGGACGGATTATCAATACTACTTTCTATACAATTCTAGGCTGTTATCAAACACAGTTGTTTGAAACTACTATTAGCTGTGTGTAAAGAGATAATGTCTGCATACCTAATAGTAGACTCATCAAGGATACGGTTTATTGTTCACATGACACGCTGACTATACAAATATAGTTAGTACATTGATTGCTCAACGCCTTATGTTTGCATACATAGTCAGAATGTTTGCAAGTTGGAATGTGACTCTGCTTATCAATATTTTTTGTATGCAATCTTCTGTATTTAACTATGTCAGTAAAATGTTTTCGTAGGTCACTTGTAGAAAGCACGTTCTATGTGGAAACCATCATTATACCAACTAACGAGAATCATCTAGTACGGTAATACTCACTTTGCATAACAGCTAATCCGAAGAGTTCCGTATCGGTCATGCCCTGTAGTTGAGCATGTGCGCTGGCCAAGGCCTTTAGTTCTTTGACCTTCGCCTTGGCTTCGACGACGAAGTGCAGTGGCTGGGGCTGGCCCGGCATGCGCAGGGCGAGCAGGCGTGCGCCCGCGCCGAGCGCGCGCTGCTCCCCGCCCAGCGGCCCGCGAACCGAACATAGAGCACGCATGTCGCATCTCGAGACCACTGTTACTCGCCCTAAAACAACCAAAATTTTACACATCAGCATTCGAAATTAAATTCGCAGTTGTGGTATGAAATTCTTAAATATGTACATACGAAAATCCTTAAATAAATATTTTTGACTGATATTGTTCGGTTCGAAAGTATTGAAAGGATCACTTTCGTGTGTACTTGGATCCACATCCGTTGGTTGTACATACTATGTCTTCCTATACAGCGTAGCGTTGGCACAGGAATGTCCGGATCTGCACCATCTGTGCATTCCACAACCTTTTTTTCGACAATCTCCTTTTTGCTACCTGCTGCCTTTGAGGCTTACAACGTTGAGCCTACATGCTTATTATATTCGTTTGTGTTTTGTTGGGCATATGCATAAAATTGTATTCATGAAATATTTTATACTTATTTCGACAGGTTTGGGATCTTTTATGGAGCCTTACATCATTGCTTTTTATAAGTTTTGAAAATGTAGAATTGGCACTTGCGACGGTAGGCTCTAGCTCTAACGTCTAGCTTTAAATTTGATCATTTAATTTTACTGGACCATATTTATCACAGTCATTGATTGTTTAAATTAAACACAGCTTCTTTAGATTGTCTTTTATAATATGAAATGAATGTAGATTTTAGTATGTAAAATTTATTCCCGTTTTAGGAACATCTTGTTTAAAATTTAAAATTGGTGTCAATTTCGCAGAGTCAATCGAGCCAGCCCACGCGATAATTTTGCTTCACCTCAAATAGGTAGGTATACTTAATACCTACGTTTGTTGGAATGTAGAACCACGAGATCAGGTTCAAAAAACTAGACGCGAATAAATTTCATCCCGTCCGGTACCTCTACGGCGCGGCTCCTCGGCTCTCGATAGCCATAAGAACATGTTTTTTGTTTTAGTAAATGCGCGATAGTTTGTGACGGCGCGGTCAGGCGCAGGGGGCGGGAGCAGACCGGTCCGCGCGGGCCGAGGCACGGGAGGGGGGCGCTACGTAAGCGCGGTAGCAGCGGACGGCGACGCGAGGAATGCGGACGACCTTCAGATGCCGAGCGCCCCTCCCCCTACGCCAGCCGCATCTCGCGTCCTCGCATGCCTGTGGACGTCTTTGCCTCCACTTTTCGATATCCCGCCATCACTTTTGACACTCACAAACTGTCAGGAGGCAATAAAAGGAATTCGGAATAACTCCGATCAACCCATATCATCATTATAATAATGAGCTCACCTGGAACTCGTCGCGCGGCGAAGGCAGAGGCTTTGATTTATAATTACACGGTAAACTGCTTTACCAGCAGCGTGGCATGGACAAACACATTATAATAGCATTCCTAAGTTATGACGCATGTGATTAAAACTGTAGATGAACATGTTCTTCTGACAAGAAATTAAATTCTTCAATGATTTCCATATTTTCGTCTTTAACTCCGGTTATTTCAGAGATGTTGGTATAGATAATAAGGCAGTTATATATGATTTTCAATATGAAATGATTAACAAATAAGTCTAAAATAGTCTTTTTCTAGTAATACAAGTACTGGACATACATATCCTACAGAATGTGGAATGGAAAGAATCTTTTCTTCCTGATAAGTCAAATGTGGTCATTATGAGATAGAACAACTTTCTCGAACTAACAGCTCGAATAATATTACATATAGGTAGGTAGTTATATTACTTCGGTCGAAGAGGGACGTCAAAAAATATCGGTGTCAACTTGACACTGTCAAGTCAAACTAATTTGACTGTCAGTGGCGTCAGTGCTTAAGGGTAGGACTTCCAAGTAAGCCTTTAAGTTAGCATATTTTTTTCTTGAACTGCGAATATAAAATGACATGATATGAGTATCAATTTATCAATACATTTTGCAACTATCAAAACCTCAGATGATTTGACTTGATGTGACTAGATTAGATAGGACTTATGGAGAAATTAATCATCATCATCTTCCTAGCCTTTTTCCCGTATCTCTCGGTCGGCTACCTAATCTAGGGGATTGAACGAGGGTACTGGTTTTTACACAGAGCGACTGCCATCTGACCTCCACAACCCAGAGGGGAAACCAGACCCAATCCCAGATTAGGTTACACACAACCTTTGAATTTCTTCGTAGGTGTAAAAACACATTGGTACGAGGTGGGATTCGAACCACGACCTCCTGACAAGAAGGCCGCGGCCCTATCCACTAAACCATCCGGGCTTATGGAGAAATTAATGTGAGGGCTAAATTCCACCTGTACCTACCTAAGTTTATGTCGACCTTTCGCAATTGCGGTTTTTCCGTAGATACTACAATCAAGGCTAATTCAATTTAAGAATATTCCCCACTGGAATGATATTAACAATAATTAGTCGTGAAATACCAATTCAATGACGTGATTGCCACGAAGTAATTAACAGTATGGTAGCATTCTTGCTCTTAATACCTGTGGACATTTATTAACCGCCTCCGTGGTCTAGTGGTCTGAGCCATGGGCTCACGATCCGGAGGTACCAGGTTCGATTCCCGGGGGAGAACAAAAAGTTGATATTTGCCTATTTATCATTTTGTGAGATTTTGCCCAGTTTGGTTAGGGCAATGCAGGCTGAATCCACCTGATTTTCTGGAAGAAAACGGATTCGTTAAGCCGTCGGTCCCGGTCACTGTTTCTGATAGTGGTCGTTACTGGTCGATGTTGCTCCACGTCCGTAGGAACTAGGTACCTTAAAAACCCTACACATGATCCCGGGCGGTGCTAAGAGTGCAGCAAAAACCGGCTGCTGCACCTGCCCTCTGGACCTCGCAGCAAATAATGCCATACGATAAATAAATAAATCTTTATTGTTTTTAATAATTTTATTTGATACTGTTATATGGGCAAAGGTATAAAGATGTAGCATATACCTATAGGTAAGGCTGGCTCTGTCTGTCTGTATTTTTATGGTTTTGGCTGTTTATACGATTTGTTCTTGTGCAAAATAATTCTAATGAATTTGTGATTAGGTACCTAACAGAAGGTTACAAAATAAAAACGGAACATTTTCGTGCGTACAATAGCTGCACCTATGTAAAATAATAACACCAGGTGGCACTATGCAAAATCCTTATCATATGAGATGTGTATGAATGAAAGAACGTGTATTGAGCCATAAAATATTAAAAAAAAAAAAAAAAAAAAAAATAGAGTCAAAGTCACATTTTGACAGCTCTCAATCCATAGGTAGTAAAAAAAAAATTGTCACTCTCATCATGCTTGCTATTAGTATCGAAATATAAACCTTACAAATGCCTTACAACTTGACTTGAGCGTTAAAGAAATGTCAAATGTGACACATTATCTTGGCTCTACATTAATTCATTTTACTTCTCAAACATAGGGAATTTACCCTTTTATCCCGACGTTTCGACTAGGTTACACGAATCGTGGTCGCCGGTGGACTAAAGATCCAGCGAGATGTCTCTTATAATGTTAAAAATGCCAATGATGAATTGGTGAATTAGTTTTTTACCACAAACAAGGTAGGTACCTATTTGAAGTAATAGGTACATATTTAAAGTAGGCACGGTCAAATAAAACAACAAAATAAGTACCTAATTAAGAAATTACAAAACTCAAAGTTGTAAGATTGTTATTCAAAAACGCGGAGCTGTGTAATGTAATGTAACTTTATGTCATACGTGTTAGATGTACCTACCTATAGTTTTATTACTTGCTCAGTGTGCACAGTGCTATCAAAAGAATGCGGTCGCGCTTTTAGTTGCTTTTGCTTACTATGAGCTAGAATCACTTAGGACTTTATCAATCACTGATGTGCAGACCTATACATTAAACTGACGTCATTAAAAAAAAATGGACGTCAGTATTGCACAATTAAAAAATACAGTCATATCATTATACTTAGGTACTTTCTTCTGACGTTTTAAAATTTAACTCGATTGAAAACTACACCAGAAATGACTGTCTATTGTCTGCTAGAAACTTGTCTTAATGATACACTAAAAATATACCAATACAGAAAACACATAGCCTACAATATACATTAAGGTAGGTAGAGTTAAACTTTGACGTCACACTACGTAGAAGCAGGATGCGACAGCTAGGTAGGTAATTAGGTACTAGATATCCGACATGATGGTAATTTAGTTTTCTGTTCCAGTCCAGTGTTGAGAATGTTGCTCGAACGTTGATCGAGCAACGTGTGTCGATCAAAAACGATATCGATTTACGTTTTTCTATTTAGCATGAATTCGCTATAAAGTGAGTCGACCTAATGTCGTTAGTTTGTAGTTATGTCGATCTACAGTGAATCGCTCTATCGTTGGTCGATATAGTTTGTCCAATTTAGTGTTAAAGTAATCAATAAAGTTAGCAATAGTAATGTACTCAAGAAGCACTTTCATTTGATACCTTACTACATGGTATGATTTTGTAGAAAAAATATATTTTTTAGCGGCCATCTTGGATTTCAGGCACAAGCGGTAAAATGTCAAAGTGCTCTAAGAGCATTTAGGTTGCTTCTGACGTGCTCGTTTGTTAGTTTATTTCTTAGGCTAGTTTTATCAATTAAATTTACAGAGCATTATACCCCAATAGAAAAGAGTAGACAAAATGGGGGCGCCACTTTCTTTGCCCATTATTGGTTATTTTGTATAAAAAATTAAGTGATGCCAGTTGAAGTAATTCCGTTTCAAAAGTAGGTATTTATGTCGCAGTATAGGTATAGTTTTATTTATACTCTTCCTGGAGCCATATCAGAATTTAATACGATTTCTATGTGTGTGTATTAAAAAATATTTGAAACAATATTTTATTCATTACCTAGATAGCTTCGGAATCGTATTTATACATTTCATACATTTCCGGTAACATATGCATAAATTTTTCAATTTTAAATCTGTGTAATGAGGAAGATCTTCCTTCTTCGTTCCTCCTCCATAGTCGGTCCCTCACTGCTGAGGATCGTGACTCCTTAATTTATCAACGGCCTGTCTCCAACATGTTTTGATCAGCCGCCTGATGTAGTGCGATACCTGGTCCGTTCATCTCTTTGGGCTTCGGCCTCTAGGTCGTTTTCCTTCCACCTTCCCTGTCATTATCAGACGTTCTAGATTGTTGCTGTCCCTGCGAGCAATATGACCACAATATTGCAGAACTCGTCGCAAGCAGATGGATGACAGTCGCTGAGTTCGCTCAATTTTCAATTCCTTTAGGACCGAGTTCCGGTTCCTTCTTCTTTAAGGCAACTTAATCTCCATGGACTGTAATGACATCTTTAATCCTTTGAAGAACATCTTGCAGGCTTGCAGATTATTTAGTTTCTTTCTTCCTCTTCGGAGCAAAAGCAAAGACGTCCTGTTTATCAATATTTAATTGCATCTCCTCATTAGCTAGTTTTGTCCTGTCTTTTTTTTGTTGTTTTATATTAACCTTTTCAATAGGCAATATGTCATGGTCATCATCATCATCATCATTGTCACTGGCATGACTGTTCTCTTGTGAACTGGAATTAGAGACATAATCCAATTTTGTGGCTGTTCCTTCATCCTCTTATGATGCATCACCATTTTCTTATCCGAATCTTAAAATAAGTCATCCAATTTTTTGTGGTGTCACGTTGCGGACAAATTATTTAATCTCGAGAAATTCCTGAAATGTGTGCTTTAGCAGTAGGTACAAATAATGTACTAGCAATGTAATGTAGGTACCGACTGTAACTTATATCCAAAGCCCCCCAGAGATGCGACAAACGATTTGAGGGTAAAGCTTTCTAAATGTAACGTTTGTGTTGTCTAATACATGAAAACTACTTATTGAAAACCATCTAATATTTATAACGTATACAAGAAAATGAGGAATATTTTAGTTATTTCCTGTTTAAAAAGGACATAACTGGGAGATATAC
>JARACY010005082.1:0-23521 GCA_029255725.1 Scrobipalpa atriplicella | reverse complement strand
AAGGGATTCGAGGGTTCAGTATTGTAATTTAGGCGATGGTCTGACAATCCTGTCACTATAGAAATATAAACATAATATATCAGTCTGGAATAACCTAAACGTTTATCAGACGTTGCGGAACGATCTACTGTTTAGGTCGTTTACGCTCTGCTACCACATGTTGCACCCGATGATGACGTGATATCTCTGTGTTTTTTGTTATTCGTTTGTTGTGTCACATTTCTTCCCCGGTTTTATGTGACAGGTTCCTCCCCCTGGTGACGGAGATCGGCGTGTGCTACTCCTTCAACTCGCACCTCACCAGCTCAGACTCCAACATTGTGACCATGAACAGAAAGACCCGAGGGCTTCCCGACCTGGTTTTCGTCACTCCTGTGCCGCAATATACCTCTGTAAGACTCATACTTTGCTATACCGGGGTAAGGGATAGCTTCCCGCAAACATAGGCTCGTATTTATAAAGCGATCTCAAGATTGAGAGCAATATTGAGTGCGGATTTGACAGGTAATTTTGTACTGGAATGACATTTCTGATACGAACTCAAACTCGCTGTCACTCTTGAGAGCTGATTATAAATACGGGCCATAGAGGCGTTGCTCAGTCTATGAAACTGAACGACTTTTACCAGGTTTTTTTTTCAGGCGCTGAAAGTTTCAGGGCATTTCAACCCATTAATTTCTTTGACACTCTGCTTACCCAGTAAGATGAGTCGACATTTATGTCGCTCTATACAAAGCGTCAGTCATTCCGTGGACATCATGCCACTATACAAAGCTTCAGTCATTCCGTGGACATCATGCCACTATACAAAGCTTCAGTCATTCCGTGGACATCATGCCACTATACAAAGCTTCAGTCATTCCGTGGACATCATGCCACTAGCGGAAATTAAACTATCGGATCCCTTCATTATGAATTTAAGTTTTGATTCCACTTCAAACTAAAATGTACTACTACTAGTTATAACAGCTTCAAAATCCATTGAAGGACATGATTGCGTTATATATCGATTTGGCGAGCTTTTGCATGAGCTAGGGAAACTCTTACAAAGTGGAAAATTGCCAGAATATCAACTTTTGTATCCCCCCCGTGGAAATCGAATTCATGACCATAGATGACTAAAAAAGGTAGTTTGGACCATAATAATCAAGCAATGCTGTTTGGGTAAGAAGTTAGAAGGCTACAAGATGGACAGTTGACTTGGTGAAGGTCGCTGGCCATCAGTGGATGCTGCAGGCGCAGACCTGAACCAGTTCGAACTCTATGGGGAGGCCTGTGTTCAGTTCAGCAGTTGAAGTCTTCCGGCTGAAATGACGATGATGAATGATGTTCCAGTTGAAAATCCACGGTCCAGACGAAGCGATCTCAGCTCCGACCATGAATGACGTTCTTGGCAGGGAACCAGCTCAGCTTAAACCCAGAGGATATGCTGTACCGATTGACACTGATATCCTATTGAAAGTGGTAAGTCAGTTTTTTATGCAATTTATGACAGCGGATATGGAGGAGACAGATATAAGGTCAACGGATGCCGAAGACCGGGTAAAGGATCAGTTAAGTAAGAGTAGACGGACCCAACACTAGGCCTAGGAATCGTTTGGCAGAAGAAGAAGAAGGAAGAATCGTAATTTTTGCAATCCTCTAGGTAAGAGACGATGTAGACCATGATGATCATTCTACGAGTAGCTTAGATAATGCTAATTCCTTATTCTAAACAAATACATTTTGGTAAGGAAATAAAAACGATGTTATAAGGATAATTCGCAAAGATGTTTATAAAGTTTATCAATAAGCCTTCTCACTTTTGTGGAGTCAGGCAGACCGCATTTGGTAGTGTGCTACTATTTGGTATAAAAAGAAACAAGGATCTCTCAATTGCAATTTTCTTTTCATAAGGAGAAGAAACATTCAATTGCAAATTTTCTTTTCCTAAGGAGGAGCACACAGTCAGCGACGTATCAGTCAGCACTTTGCCACCAGGTCTCCGTGGCTGCCTGTACAATCATGAGAGACCCGACTTCGCTCACCTCTGGCCTTTCAAGGTCTACTCCCTTAACACCTGCGTGCTGTACTGCCGGATGATCTGGCAGGTGGACAATTGCAACTGTACTCATCATTTCATGCCTAAGCTGGGTAAGTGGATAATAATACTTAGGATGGATAATTAACTTCCGTCGTGGTCTAGTGGTCTGAGCCATGGGCTCCCAATCTGGAGGTCCTGAGTTCGATTCCCAGAGGGGGAACACAAAGTTGATAATCGAATTAAAGATGATATCAGTATCATCTATAATTCGAACACTGACAGGCCGCTGTAAGAAAACTTTTAACCTAAAACTTTAACCATTTGGTGGCATATCGCAAAATAATGCTCTTCTAAGTACTTTGCGCTCCATTTTTTTTTTAAAGTTGCCAATTATGATGTTGATTCAGATTTAGGTCAGATTTAAGAACTTACTATTTCTATTTATTTATTTACCTATATATCTACGATATCTAAAACCGCATAACATTTTGTTGTTCTTTACGATAGCTTTTTTAAATGGGCGCTTTTCCACTAGACGGCACGTCAACGGCGACGGCACGGTACCGTCGACGATATCGTAGGTGAGATAATGTATGAAAATCAATGAAATTATATGACACGCTTTTCCACTTGCCGGCACGGCACCGTCACGGCATGTCATCAATTCCCATAGATAATGTCACGTGATCGTCGCCGTGCCGTCGCCGTTGCCGTTGACGTGCCGTCTAGTGGAAAAGCGCCCAATATGTTCAAAGTTTCTGGCTCGCTATCTGCGAGATATTTTTTTTATTAAAATTATTTGGTTCATGATGACTCAAATCTAGGTCAGGTCAGAGGCAACGGAGACAGAAATCCAGAATCACTCTCGCTTAAAAAGAGATAAGGGTTGAAGTAATAGTAAGTTCCAATCTTTAGCTGTACGCATTATAATTAGTTTGGCAAAAAATAAGATTTGGGTGGTGATACAAATAAGTAGGTAGTTATCTACAGAATAAGTGTCGGAAATAGCCTAGGGATAAGGCCCGTATTTATAAACAGCTCTCAAGTGTGACAGCGAGTTTGAGTTCGTATCAGAAATGTCATTTCAGTACTAAACGACCTGTCAAATCCATACTTAATATTGCTCTCAATCTTGAGATCGCTTTATAAATACAAGCCTAAAGAGGCATACTTGTCCTACTACTGGGGTTAACATTCGAGGAAAAAACAAAAATTAGCTGATTTTCGATAAAATCGTTAAAATCGGTGTTGGAGATCCGATTTCCGGCCACCGTTCCCGGTAATAGGGAATAAGCATGACTTTTTTTTAATTATCAGTAAGAATTGTTGTCACCATACAAAAATAAATGTGAAAGAATTTTGCACCAAATACTAATTAGTTTACGAGTTATAATGCTTTAAAGTCGTCGGTTAAAAAGAGAGATCCGAACTGTTATGTGACGTCACATAACAGGACCGCCATACTACATCCATACATGGTATAAGAAAATAACTACGCCTTCCATATAAAATGTCGTTTCGAAGAGAGAGATAGATAGTCTAGCTTTATGATGGTGTATCTCAGTGATTTTTTAATCTATTTAATTTCTGTTTTCACTATTGTTATTATAATTTACGATATTTTTTGTAAATAAGTTCAGATACGGATAAAATATGATATGCATGTTCTCCAAGTTTCTATTTTCCTTCGTCGCCAAGTTTAATAACGAACTCCTCGTTGAATTTCAATTTAACAAATTGCAAGTCTCGGATTTAATAATTCATCGGCATTGGGATATAGGCGACGGTGGAACGAAGCAATTTTGTGGTACAAAAGGAGCTGTGTTGATAAGGCTCAATACAAACGAACTGCAATCCGCCTGCTAAATTGTTGTTTAGATGCAGTTGGCATGACTGCAATGAAATTACTACGTCAAATGTGCAGTTAAAGACAAATGCAGTTACACCAACTGCATACTAACTTCTGCAAAATGTACAGTTAGCCTGCAGTCTTCATCTCATGTCGTCTTATTTAGGGCAAATAACATCACATTGACAGGATTATAATCAGCTGTTGTATATCTGTCTCTATTTTATTCAAATTTTAGAAAGTGATTGAAGAAGATTGAAGTTGGTCCTGACCAAACTAAAATAGAATCGCCACCAATGTGTTGTTGTAACTGCACAACGAACTGCAGTTGAATCGAAGTCTGATAATATATTAGGAGTTTAAGAGGGAATGTAACTTTTTATCCAGACGTTTTGAGTCGGAACCGAGTCGCAGCAGGTAAAATGAGTGAAAATAATCGCGAGTGCTTAAAAAGTTATATTGAATTGAAGTCCGTCTGTCTAGACTAGAGTCTAGACTGTAGAATATTCTATAGTCAAAGAGGCTGTGTTGAATAACTTGGTTCCGTTTGCTTACCAACTCAGGTTTTGCGGAAAACTGGACGAGAAAAAAAAGGCGCCGTATTATATTCGGATAATGTGACATGCGACAACTTTTATCCGTGATTTAAATAATATTCAAAACATGAACAGAAGTTTACCAAAGTTGTCTGCGAAACGTACAGAAAAATGTCGATATTTTCTTGCTTAGATTTTCATATAGGATGTGAAGCTTTTAGGTTGAATATGAAAATTGAAAACCTATCTCAACTATAGGTCCAAAATATAAAGGAAAAGAAATTGAATTTCCCTTATGAAAATTAATATCATTTATTTACATAATATAAGTAGGTAACAAATAAAAATACAAACTATTTCTCTTATTCATATTTATTTCTATGACAGCTGATTTTAATGTGGAAGTCCAAAAAATATGCCACATATTTTTGTTTGAAGACAGATTTTTTTTTTACAGAAGGCGTTCCAGTATGCGGAATTTCTGGAATGCGCTGCCTTTTTAACTACAAAGGTATTCTACCGACTCCATTTTGAACTTTTCTATAAGTATTTCAGCAATTTCTAATATGTACTGTGTATTTTCAGATGAATTTCTGAGCGTTGGCGTAGAATGCGACTGTCCACTGGCTTGTGAAGATTCGTTATTCAAGGTGGTGAATCTAAAATATGACAAGTGAGTAATGAAAAATTTGCCGCGGGCGGGACTTGAACCTACGATCGTTGAGATGCCGTTCCATTGCTCTGTTAACTGAGCTACCGCAGAATTTGCCCGACCCGGCGATTTAGACTGGTGATGATTTTTATAATCTTTCGAGGAAATCTAGGAAAAAGGTAGCAATCTTCTTTTAATTACGATAGGTTTGCTCTAGTAAAAATAATATTCGCGACATAAACTTATAAACAAAGATCGGGCAAGTCGTTTTCATGGTATTACGCCTACTCAACTAAATTCTTCTTCTCGAGAGCTAACCTAATTGTTCATAGTTGGCTCTTGCTTTTGAACTAGATGAAAAATAGACGATAATGATGACCAACAAGGTCTCCTTGTGATGTGAAAAAAACAAATAAAATCTTATACCAACTTAGAGTACTAAGAGATTTATATATGCTGTCCAAGTCCGATGGAAAAAAAACTTTGAACCGTCGTTTTGTACAAGTCTTCGCGCCGTATCTCATGGGCTGTCTTATTTGATAAGGGTACACTACGCTAAGTGACATCCGTGCGAACCCTACGTGAAAAGTAATCGTGCCATTGTCTAAAACTAAATCTAGGCCAAAGTTGTTTTACCTAGTGAGTGAGGGTCTAAATAATAGGTCGCATTTGACAGCTCTCAATCCATAGTAAAATATTGAACCCTATAACTTGATCGTTAAAGAAATGTCAAATGTGATCTTGGCTCTACTATAGGCAATTATTTAGGTGTCAAAGATTTCAACATACAACTAAAAAATATCTTAGCAAAAATTTTGGTAGTCAAAGATCTCTGATCTAAATTAATCAAAATAATAATGTGTTTTTCTTGTGATGTTAAATAGTCTCGTGTTCTATGAGCAATAACTTGGTACAGTTACGCTGAGCGAGTTTCTCATGTTTAGAAGCTTTGTAGGTATCTTCATCCCAAAACACCCAGATGTTTAACCTTTAAAGGTGACTGAAGAACCGTCTAATAAAGGAAAGTTAAACTCTTTGTAAAACTTGGACTCGGGTAGAAGATAAAAGGAGTCTAATGAGTTTCGCGGAAAAACTAGTTTAGCCTCTTCTCGAGAGCTAACCCAATTGTTTATAGTTGGCTCTTGCTTTTGAACTAGATGAAAAATAGACGATAATGATGACTAAACGAACAATTTGATTATGTAATTCTACTACAAAATGATCGAGGAGAAGCCAAAGTAGAGTGTTTTCGTCCTGCCATGCTTAACGTCGATTTTGTACGGCAAAAATTATCTCTTAAAAACTAATATGGTATAGTACCTTACCTCTACAAGCCGTGGCTTCGACATGACTATTGGCAAGTAAGTACATTTTTTTCCACGGTAATCATTCCATGGTAGACGGGCTGGGACTGGCACAGGACAGAGACTCGTGGAGAGACCGGAGAGAGGCCTTTGCCCAGCAGTGGGACACTAACGGCTAGACAAGACAAGACAATAATTTGTATTTTAGGCAGTAAAGTTATATTTTTTTCCAGCCATACTGATAAAGTGGCGAAGGGCGCAACTCGGGTGCGCATCAGTTTCGCTTCACTTCTTACTTTGAGGGCCAGAAGACAGGCCATACGAGGAATGCTAACTTTTGTCGGTGAGTGCTGAACTGATAACCCTAAAGAATTTGCTGTTTCTTTTCCCGAGTATATTGTAAAAGCCGGAAGAGAGACTCAATATTTTCCGTGCATTAAACTTTTGGTGTGATGTGACTTAAACTTATTTTTATGCCACTTTTATAAGTCATTGACACTCTATCTGTCCCGTGAGGTATAGGTAAGTAGAGGCGTGATTTTATGAGTGTTTGTAGCAACAATTCATCATCAGCTCATTAATACATCCCTACCGAGTGGCACAAGCCTATCCTGGAATAGGGCGATGGAACAAGCCCGATGATAGGGCCGCTGCCTCCAATGTAGGAAGTCGTCGTTAGAATTCCACCACGTACCAATGTGTTTTACGGTTTCCTAATTTCATAATTATGTACGTTTGTTCGGCGCTTTCACGGTGAAGGAAAACATCGTGAGGAAACCAGCACCCACCTACACAGAAATTCAAAGGTTTTCACAGACGACCAATCTGTACTGGGCCCACGTGGTCGACTAAAGCCCGTAGGGTCGTAACAAATATAATCACATTTAATTTATATTCACATGTACTGTAACGGTAGGAACTGACCGCCACAGCAGCATCTGCTGTGTTAATACAATAACAACAATAACAGCTATAACAGCTTATTGTATCGAACACACGTTGGCAATGCAATTAGTTAGCCAAGCCTTTGTTCCCGCGTTAGGGAAGTAACACACGTAGTCAATCATCGTTCCCTAATTGTGTTTCCAGTTCTAACCGGGTCAAGTACGCCGGACACAAACATATTCTGTATTATTTTTCATAAATAAGTACATGAATTGCATGTTATTTAAAAGCAGTAAGGGTTAGCCAGCTAGGGTCAGTCAGCCAGCTCTTTTCTAAAAATTCGCTCCTCTTAGTAAAGTTTAATGTCAGATTCTGATGCTGCATCCATAAATAGATAGAACAACATTCGCTTTTGGCCCTTAAGCCACTTATCAAACAAATTAAATTTCCAAATAAAATAAAAAATTAGGTCCTTCTTCTATGCCCGCTCTCCTTTATTGCTAAGAAATACCTTACGTTATTATATGAATAACAGATACAATTTCAGTGTCGTACTCGAATTATTTTATATTGTCATAATAAAAATATATTGTGCCTGAAAATTATTTAGAGCTCTATTTCCATGATTGTATTTCTCTGTTTTAACTTCCTGCTCAGACATAATAAAATTGTAAAGACAGTACTCTATCATAGAGCCAGTTATTAATATTCTAATTACAGCATAGGCAAGGCAACAATTGAAACCATTTTCACAACGTCGTCTGAGTGTGATATCAGAAAATAATGTATAAGTAAGTATTGCTGTAAGTGACAGGTTGTCAGCCCATCTACTACATTACGATAGAACAAAGCCCTTGACTCCCTTTACTTTTTTTTTCATCCCTCCCAGTCTAGCAGCAGTAAATTAAATAAAAAAAAGTTTCGACCAAAACACTTACGCGAGCAAAGCGAGCGCGATATTTTACGAAAATGGATAAAAAAATCTGTTAACTATAGGTTGACCGGTAGAGAATGCCGCGAGACATTAGATCCGCGTAGCCCTGGGTAGTTACGCCAATGGCTACCATAGAATGAAATTGCACACACTTTTTTGTACGCAGAGCTGTCTTCACTCTTTAGTGAGTCTGAGCTTTCGATGCGTTCGATCCCATATCATCCGACTGTCGATTCGGGAGCTCTTTTGTTCAACACTGAATTGGTTTTCGACACACGTGGAAGTATCTACTCGTTCGTATCTGTATGGCGAGTTATACCGGGTGTTAGGAACAGCGTACCGGAAACTGATAGGGGTTGCTTAGTCAACTAAACTGAATAATTTTCGCCTAGAAATTCATACAGGTAATGAAAAAAAAAAAACTCACATACAAAGTGATCACCTCGGTCAGACAATTTGTTTGGGAAATTAATTTTTTTTCATTTTCAATAATTTCAGGTGAAATTTATTCAGTTTGCGGTACTCTGTCCCTTACACCCGGTTTTAGCTATTGGATTGTTTCAGCAAGTTATTGAAAGGGTTATTGAAAAATCAGAAATAGCGGGATTGGTTTTAAAACCAATGATATTTTCTTATAGCCAGTTGTTTTAAATATTTTGAAAGGTATATCATTAAAAAAACTTAGAATACCTAGCTCTTATTGATACAATAATTCACCACATCAATACGCAGTCTCTTTTTTT
This sequence comes from Scrobipalpa atriplicella, assembly GCA_029255725.1. Classification (NCBI taxonomy): domain Eukaryota; kingdom Metazoa; phylum Arthropoda; class Insecta; order Lepidoptera; family Gelechiidae; genus Scrobipalpa; species Scrobipalpa atriplicella. The sequence continues at coordinate 14,595 of JARACY010005082.1, read as the reverse complement.
TTAGATGAGGCAGACGCGGGAAAAACAGTTTTAAATTGGCCGTTGAAGCTCTGTCTACCACATAAGGAGTATTTTTTATGTAAACGGGGCTTGCAAAATAATAAAGTTCATTCATTATCATGTCACGCGGCAGTGAAATGACGTCACTGAAGACATCTTATTAGCGATGCATGATGCTATCAGCCGGGAACAAGCCCCATAGATGTGGATTGGATTAGATGACGCATTCTTTTTTTAGAAATGGGTGACAGTGGTGACAGTGACAGAGTCGACGATGGAGCGAGCTCACTTAGACCAAAATATGCCTTTTATAGCACTGGCACTCTCACGCACCGACGGAACGTAGCAAGCTGTTTGGCGCCGGACTCCGGTGAGAGGGTGGTCTCGAGCCAGGCGGCCCTTTATCATTCCTACCACCGATTTGTTCGGATCGTTCAGCAAAAAAGGCAAGGCTGTGTTGCCTTTGCCTGGGGCGGACCACTAGGAGGAAATTCTACCTATCTTGCGAGTACAGTCAGCAAAGAAGGGAGCTGTGCCTGGCTGCAGGTAAATAAACTGCAGCCCATGAAATACCTGGTTTTCTTTTCGAACCGTATCGATCCTATCGAGCGCTAGGCACAGCAGAGTTTGTCATTTTCAAGTTCCTTTCAAGGGGGCCTGTTTCCTTTAATGACTGTAGGTACAAATAATTCAGATTATATCGATGTTTTAAATCCTATAGCAATGTCACGTTGTTGCTGCGATCAATAAAAAAAAATGTTAATTATCATTGATTAAAAAATATCGCATGATAATGGTAAATCGAGATGTGAACAAAATAAATTAGCTTTTGTTCGTACATTTTGAATAGGATGCATGGACTTCTCTTAATATTAGATCTGTTACGAACCTTCATTCATTATTCAACATCACGAAATACCCACCTGCCAGATTTTGTGCCAACGAAATCTCCTGTGTACGGTGTTTTCTATTCCAGATTTGATAAAATATTTGCACAAGTTATTCATATTTTCTGTCCAAACCAAATGTTTGTGTTATTTTTCTCTAGTAGCGTCATAAAAAACTACGTTAGTAACATTTGAATATGTTACTCACTTTTGATACATTTTGAATTTGTATGTAAGCAGTAGGTTGTAATGAGGGTCCACATATTTATTTTTTACATAAGTACTAAATAATTTTATTACATAAACAATACCCGAGCGACTGAAGGCGTAACAGAAGCATCTTTTATAATTACTTTCAACTGAAAACTGTTTTCAAAACTCTTACCGATTGAATTGATTCGGTGAATTCAGAATACGACTTAACTAAATTTTAACTACAATTATTGCCGTCTCTTTCTGTTCTCTCATAATAGAAAAAGACTAGTGGCAAATCTCAGTCAAGATTTTGTGATTTTGTGCGCTAATTGCCTTCAATATTACAATAGAATATCCTGAGCCCTAGGCTCAGTCCCTCAGATCACTCACCTATTTTACTAAACTTTTTCATTCACGCTGAACTGAAAACATAGAATGTTCCAGCTGCTTGTCTTCCCAGGCATACTGTAGATTAGTAGAGGAAGTCGAGGTTTTCAGTGTATTGCAGTTTAGGTGCAATGAAAAACTATCATTAATTTTAATCAAAATCGGGCTTCAAAACTTCGAAGACGTGGTGAAAACGTCCCAGAATGTCAGTCTACCCCGTGAGGGATACGAGCGTGACTGTATGTACCAGAATGTTACCTTGTACAAAAAAAAAACCACTTTATATTGTTCGCAGTGGACATCGGCGGGTTAGGAGGTGTGTTCTTTGGAGCTTCCTTACTCAGTGTCATCGAAATCGTCTACCTACTCTTCATACGAAGTGGGCCTTAAATATATTTGACATCATCAATCTTAGCGGAACGAGGGATCATCATCAGACGGATTGTTATGAATTTATCTGTAAAACAAATATAACTCTTAGCCAGAGATAATAATTGTTTTATGTCATGCCCATATTCCAAAATACCTACGATCTTACGATAAAAACTAAGGAACGGATCTCTATAAAGTGATGTAGGTACTCCAATATAGACGGAGCGATTCAAGTAGTAGTATTTGTGTAGGTGCACAGTGATGAGTCTCAAAGTGAAGACAAAAATATAGTAAAAAAATACAGTCTGGTTTCTTAAATACCTTGCACTAGTATAAAAGAACTAAGAGGAAAGGAAGAAAAGAATCGGAAAACTCTGAGGGAAAGGAAAACTCATGAGATTATCATTATTAATTAATTCTTCTTTTTACAAACTTCTCAAACAGTAGAAACAAGTGAAGAATAGAAAGCCGTTGTGATTTTTGACAACATTTGAAAACTTATTGCGAATTCCATCATCCACCATGATTTTTTAAATTATTTTAACATTTTCATTATAGCATGATTTAAACATTATAAGTATTGTTTTTACATTAGAAATCCTTCATCCATAATGTTTGCAAACTTGGCTCAGCCTTTTTGGGCTTGCTTGATGTTTTTGTCTTGGTCAGGTCTGTTTGCCTTAGAGTTGGACCAAATAGTGAAAGAATACATCGATGGAGAAGAAATAAAAGAAGACGAAAATAAGAAAGGTAAATAGTTGCGTTTCTTTTCTTGCTAGTTTATTCCCTATTTACATTATGACTGGATTGTGATTTGAACATTTTCATTGCTCTAACCTCTATAAAGAGTTTTACACACCTCTGCATTATTATATCAACATAATGTATCAAGGAACTTGCGTTTAAAGCAAGAAAATAATCCCAAGGGATTTAAAGTTGTATGGAAATCCTTAATAGCCCAAGGGTTATTATGTGATTTGAATTTGGAATGTCATGTGAACTACTAAGAAAATAATTTTCAGAAAAAAAAAATATGGCTGTGTGTGTATTAAAACTGTTGCCACACTCGCCTTCTGCGCCTCCCGGCGAGTGTAAAAAGGCTGTATGACTAGTTATCTGTATGTGCTCTTTGCTTTGTATAAAAAAAAGAAACTAAAAAAAAGAAAACGCGGTTTGATTTTGCAAAAGTTTTTCTCTCATTGATTATTACTTCCATTTCGTAAATTGTCGAGTGAAATTAATATTTTGACTCCAGAAGACATTGTGACTAGTATTTTATCGTATTTTGTTATTTATGTTGAATATGTTAAATACGATCAATTCGTTTTTTGGAAAAATACGTAGGTAGTGGATTGTGAACGTGAAGTGTAGTTCAGTGAGTGTGAATTGACTTTCGGATCTGTTGCTTCTGGTATGTTTTCAATATTTATTTATGTATCAATATTACATGATTAGGTATATTTCTGAGCTTTATTATCTTACAGACGCCTGCCACCGTCTAAGTAATCTGTGCAGTAGGTGTGTAAAATATAGTATACTCCTCGGGAATAAATGTGTCTTCGCCTTGGGCAGACTTGAATCCCTCGCTACATTCAGGATTCTTGTCATAATTCCCTCGCTTCGCTCAGGAATTAAAGATTTAATTCCCTCGCTGCGCTCGGGAATTAATCCTAGAATCCTTCATTCCGCTCAGGATTCAATATGCTGCCCGTGACGTTAGACACTGCTTTATTCCCTCGTTGCCTAATATACTATTTCACTTCTAGGGCATATGGACAAGACTTGTAACCGGGACAGTTTCCCACAATCATCATCAGCCACAACAGTCCACTGCTGGACATGGGACTCCCCAAAATTGGGGGCATATGCCATACTCACCACGCTTGGCAGGCGGGTTGGTGAGCGCAGTAGAAGTTTTCCATTCACAGGGAACGCTGCTGCCTATTCCCTGGATTTATCCCTTAGTCGCCTTTTACGACACCCACAGGAAGATATGGGGTGATGCTATTCTATCCCGGCACCACACGGGGACACAACTTTCACAGAGAACATCACTACCTTTTTCGAATTTCTACACTTGTCTATACATATTTATAGGAAATTATAATTTTAATCATTGTCCGAAATCGTTAAAATTATGGTTTCTAACAAGTAGCCTCACAAGTAGCATAGCTTCTGCAATGGACTATTATAGTGACCATCTTTCGTTCCGTTGATATTTTTTATTGGTTTTTGTAGAAATAGAGGAGCTGGAGCAGTCCCGACACCCCTGCGACGTGGCGGAATGCAACCTGCTGCAATGCGACGGAAATGGGGCTCCGCCCTTCTGCCCCCGCAACGTGACTTTTTGCAGGTTAGAATAGAACTTGTGAAAGCTACTTTGTTTCCTTTACATATTATGTGAAGATTTATTTTTTATTTATTATTTATTATTATTTCACTTTATTTAAAATATTGTTTTTCTTTTTCTATAAAATAATAAACATAATATACTTATATTATCTTATCATTATTATTTACGAAGCTGAAGAAAGATTGAGGGCCGAATGGGCATGTAAATAGTCGGTTTTGCGCCTGATTTCTCTCTGGTCGTGTCAGTCAATCTGTCCCATCAGAATAAGAGTTTGAAGGAATAAGAAGTGCACCTGTGTATTGCGAAACACTTGGGCACTAAAATCTAATCCTGCGCAGTTGGCCTATCTCTGGGAGATGGCCCGCCATCACCGAAAGTTGGTAGGAGGAGGACTATTAATTATTATTATAGATGAATATTAACATTGATGCCTCCAAAAATCTTATTTCCACGAAAATCTCATAAAATTCGCATTATATCGCAGGCAACACTATTATACAACGCACAAAAAATGCAATGCATCAACAACGTAAGACATCACATTTCTTTGGACCGAACATCACCTGTTCTTTTGTGCGAGAAATTTTTTCCTAGGATTACTCATCCAAGCTGATTGTATTATTACTAAATAAGGTCGTTAATAATACAGGGTGTAAAAAAAGTACTACGTTCCTTTAAACCACGTAATGTATTAGTGATATACAACACATTAAATAAAAATATACGCGCATTATTATGCTATGCTATGCGCATATCACGCACATTACGGCGTTCGTCATACGCATCTGCCGCCGCCGCCGCCGAACCCCGCGCCCCGCGCTCGCCCGACCTCGCCCGCCGTAGTCAAAGAGGATATAAAATCACTACGTTTAAGAGTCGGCACTTCCATACTAAAATCGGGATTAATTTTTTCAAGAATTTGGTTTCTATTCTCTAACAACGAGGAATCGTTTTCATACAAAACATCACAAAACTTTTAACTATGGAGTTTCTACAGACTAGCCGTAGTATGCAGCTACGATGCGAACGAATGCCTACCTGTTTGTTTTGAGTATTTAATAAAATTTTAATAAAAATATTTTCATTTACTTTATTTAATGTGTGCTATGTGTTGTATATCACTAATATTACGTGGTTTGAAGGAACGTAGTACTTTTTTTACACCCTGTATATTTTTGCCTGCAAAGGTCGGAGTGTGCCTGCATCACTTACTGCAAGGATCCTGCTCGCACAGTTTATTGCTACGAGGTTAAGTTCTGTAGACTTCCGCGACGTATCACGCCAGACACCTTCTTCAGTACTACGGAAATGACGCTCGATAAATGAGATTATGTACGATTGAGAAACAAAAAAATTAGTCGAAAGTTTCAGTAGAGAGGATTCAAATTCTCAGTAAAGAGGTTACAAATTTTCTCAGTGAAGAGGAAAGAAATGTTCTCAGTGAAAAGGATGCCGACTATAATATGAAGAGGATTTTACGTTTCGGTGATTATTTTATGTTTTTGTGTAAGCATTTAAATTTTAGTGCAACAAGCAGTGGAAGTGGAAGTGAATGTTTCTGTATTAGTAGTAAAATGAAATTTTCTATGCTTTTTCATATATTTCTGAAACAGAATAAAAATAACAAAGCACGTACAGAAAACCAAGGTGATCTTCTTATTTTATTTTTATTTTGTGGTAACTATTTACAAAAAAGGGTGAGCCCACTCCGTTGTAGAAACTGTCTCGGTTACTTATTCTAGAGTGAACGCATCGCTAACAAGTATTTTGTAAAAGAATTCAAACAACCCGACTGTAATATCTATAAAAACATGTTTTAATGCATTAGTTTTCCATAATTGAGCGATAACATGCCTCGTTCCGTTAAAAACAGATTCCGTTTATGGCAGATTCCTCTTAGGGCAGATTTTTGTTACGGCAGATTCCTGTTATGGCAGAAATACAGTCGCCTGAAAAAAAAAATTGTAGACTTACAATTTTGCGCCAATAATCCGCCATTTTGAATTTTGAAAAATTACGCCTATCTAGGTGTTTGAGACCAATCGAACGATACCCTCATTGTTAAATTCCATCCAGCCGTTTTGCAGATACGAGGTAATAAAGAAATATCAGTAAAAACATACATAATACATAACATACATACAAGATACGCGCGAAAAACATAACCCTTCCTTGACAGTTGGTTAAAAATAAAAGTGTACAAACCATACTCGCATCTTAGAATTAGCTTTCTTGCATTGCGGAGAATGAAATCTAAAGCTAGATAATTTAGTGTAGTTGTTCGGGTTGGTCGAATCATCTTGTCAAATAATTCCTCATTATGGGATTTAACTGATTCAACTCTATCGTCTGGGTTTGGGATAAATATTTCCCAACAAGACAGAGTTGCATTTTAGATAAAGCTAGTAACTTTCTAAATCACATCACCGTGAGACTATTATGGATAGATCTTTTGAAAATAACTATAAAAAAACATTTGCTTTTAAATACATACATACATAAAATCACGCCTTTATCCCTGATGGGGTTGGCAGAGCAAAAACGACCTAAACAAAGGTCTTTCCGCCACGTCTGACAAGTTTTTAGGATTATTACAGATGATTTTGTATATTGCTATAGTGACAGGTTGTCAGCTCATCGCTTAAATTGCGATAAGTACACTGAATCCCTCGAATCCCTAAGCTGGTTTTAACAGCATGCCCGCGAGGAGATGCAGCTGGCACATTCTATGTTTTTCTATCAGTCCTAGTCCAGCATGGAAGTAAAGTTGCTTGTACAAACTATAATAATAAGATGTTTGCTTTCAAAACACCCCTCAAAATAAATTGTTATGGAAAATTCAAATTTCAACAAGCATCATTACCATAATTTCATTTGAATCGTTTGCAATAAATTGTATGAAGCCATATCGTAATCATAAATATTTTCAACGCTCAATTTTTACAACGCTGCGGGATCATAAAAAAACCAATCCTTTTTTCAATTTATTATCTGTTTAGTCAGCAGAAAGAATAAGAAATACGTATATATACATTTATTTTTAGGAAGAAATAATTTGATGTACAGAAAATAATTGTTGATTTAGGTACCTATATTATTTTTTTAAGTGGATGTAAGTAAACTCTAAAACTACAGAAATAATTCTTCTTAATGTGACTATTACATTGTAGCACACACAGCTTATCTTATGCAAGGTGCAATAATAGGCCTGCACATCTTATCAGTGAGGTTGTACGTTTGTTGTTCGACCGCCTATTTCCTATACGCAATCAAAATGCAGGCACCGATGCATGAATCGAAATCATATTGGCAAATCCGAACCATCTGTGTTCGAGTTTCGAGACATCAAAGAGTAGGTATGTCCTTATATGTCTTTAGCAATTTTTATTGTATTTTATGCGATAAGTACCGTACCTGCCCAAAGTTTACTCATCGGATCTAAAGGTAATTTTTATTCATGTGATTCCAGAACTTTCAAACTAAAACTGTACAGATTATTTCAATTTATTACTACGTCTATGCGAAGTGAATAATGTATTTATCGCTGATATTAATTACATCACTGTTGATTTTATAATGACGAAATTGCGTAATACCATAGACAATTTCGTCCAGGGTAATATCTAATACCCGTAACATTGAATCACTATAGAATAGATATGAAATAGCTAAAAAATTAAAACAATACAGCGAAAAAAAAAAACGCCCGGAATAATTTTTACTCGTTCACAAATTAGCGATGCGCGCGCATCCACAGATTGCCTAGTATATATCGCGCAGCGCTTTTTTTTAAAGGCAAAGGCACAAACACAGCCAGTATTACTAATAAACTAAATTAATAGTTTTATGTTTTCGTTACAGATAAATGGTTGAAATTTATTAAGATTAAAGAATGAGTTTATTCATTATATTTCATCTCCCAAAGTTAAATTTATTCATAAAACGTTTACCACTTTTCTGACATAAAAACTCTTTACTAAGATTTAAAAAAGTACCGTTCGATAATCCGTGCGTTTTACCTAATTTAAAAAAAAACTCGTGTGTGTACATTACGATTACGCACAAGTACGTAATAAGATACAATACAATATTGAAATTGGTGTAATAAGAGACCCTTTAAATGTGTTATAAAACGTCATACGACATTCGTGCGGTTTGATAATTACAGCCTCTGCCTTCTTATAGCAATATCGCCTCGGCTGTAATGATCAACCCACCGCACTTATATCGTAATGTACTATAACGATACAGATCACAATAGAAAAAGCTTGCGAAGGAAGTAAAAGAGCAATCTAACTAGTTTTGGAGTTTCCTTTGACTCGCTAGGGGCACGGATCAGCGATCTCATTCAGAGTTAGTTCTGAAATTCAGCTTTTGTGCATGCTGCTTTATTGTGACATTAAATAAGAAAAACGCTGGCCTGGGAGCATGTAGGGTGACATTTTACTTCTTTTTCTTCTTTTCGTATCAATGGCAAAAGTCACACGGTCGCTCTCCAATAGTTGGCGACGCTAACTTCCCGAGGGTTAGCCTCGAATAGGTCTTCTGCGGTGCAGGTAATGGGAAAATTGGGGCATGACAACATTTTACTAACGTGTGCTGATAAATATGAACAATATTCCCAAAAAAAAGTAGTTCAAAGAACTGGGTGTATATAAATAATATAAATAATAACTGACCAAACTTTATTGTGTGAACCTACCCATGAGACTGAATAACTTTCCCCAAGGGACATGAGTCTAAAAATAAAAATAATATGGGTGTACCTATAACAGTGTCAGTGGCTCCGAGACATTTTGTAAGGGAGTTCCAATTTTTTTTTCATTATTTCGACATACGTTTCTTGGGAAAAGTTGATCAGTTTCATGGGAAGGTTGACTGAAGGTTGAATCAGTTGAATGGAAGGTTTGGTCAGCTTATTTTGTTTAGACCCGGTATATAGTGTATAGGTACACGAGCTTAAATAGTTATATAATATCTCTATAAAGTTTTGAACTACCAGTCAAATCAAATAGAGACTGCAAGCACGAGTACCTAAGTTCAAAAGCTAAATTAATAGGAGTGAGTTTAGCTAATACCATTATTGGAACTGAACACCACATCCGTGGTCTGAGCCATGAACTCCCGATCCGTAGGTCCTGGGTTTAATTTCTAGGGGGGAAACACAAAGTTGATATTATATGTTAATTTAACGTGCCCTCCAAAAGAACGGAATCCTTTTTTTCAAAGACAATCAGGTGATTCAGTTTGCATTGTCCTAGCCATGGTCCTAGCCAAACTGGAAAAATCTCACAATGTGATAAATTATGCTGCACTAGTGACTTCTCAAATCAGGTGGTCTCGCGGTCAACTAAAATTAGAAACGTCAAACTCAATTTAACAGTGTTATGCGAGTTTGACTGTTACGCGCAGAATAATAAATTGGATTAGCCGCGACAAATAAAGATTTTTTAAAATTGACCGGCTCTCTAGAACTATAGCCCTTTTAGTACGATAGGATTTAATATACTTACTTTGTAAACTATACAAGCATCAAAATAGTTTAGGTGTGATATATCCTGATAGCTAATACCTCTGATATTGGATTTTGAACGTAAATAGTTCTTATATAGTTGCACGGATTAGTGTCAGCTTCGAGAGAGGATCAACTTCTCGCAAACTATTTTAAAGCTCTTCAATGTTTATTCGAGCCAACGAGTATGACCTATCATACTTCATATCATAATACAGAGTACTATGTAGGGAAAACTATAGTAGATTGTCATACATGGTAAGGGACAGCGTACCGAAAACTGAAAAGGGTTGCTCAGTCAACGAAACTGAACAATTACGAAATTCTTGCAGGAATTGTTTTTTTTTTACTTTTCCATACAAAATGACCACCCCGATCTGACAATTTGTATGGGAAAGCCATTTTTTTATTTCCTGAAAGAATTTCTCTGAATTTGACATTTTTCGGATAAAATATTTTAGTGAACAAAATTTTGATTACGCTTGATAACAAATCCGGCGTTGATATCTTTGAACCATTTAGTAGGCATCTGAGATGGGTTGTTGTTAAGATACTGCGCACCACGAAGTATGAAAATGTGGTTTCAGTTAAATTGGCTGTTGATTAGTAACAGACTTTGGTCACCTGAACAAATGCTTAATTCTCCTGAGACCTGTGGTTTCTGAAATAATCTTGCCCCAATATAAGTTACCTAGATATCCCATATTTGGTCATGATTCATCCAGAAACAATAAGACTCAGGACGATGCTCCATATACACGTTTTTAATCAGTTGACCGAAACACCCGCCGCCGCGCTCATATGTAATGTGTGACCGAAGCTGTAACATAATCTTTTCAGCCAATATAACTGAAACCATATTTTCCTACTTCCTGGTGCTGGGTACCGTCCTCCATAAAATAATTCCGTAACAGATTCACTTAAGTTACTGCAGGCAAACTGCTAGGCGGAAAGTTAGTTCGTTCTAATTCCGACCACGTAGAGACAGCGGGCGTTACGTCGCGTCGTAGCGGCCGATTTATTTATGTGAATTCTGTCTGGGTAGCTAAGTAGGTAATTCAACAACTTTCTCTTTGGTTTTCCATAACATTATGTATTCTTCTTAGCGTTCAATTCAACGATGCCGTAACGTTGAAGTCAAGACACCGTTATGTATTTAATTAAGTGTGGTATTGGTAACCCTATAAAAAGGATATTCTCTACGTAAGTAGTTGTATGTAGCACCTGCTACGCATTGCGTAGACTCCTGCTACGCATTACGTAGACTCCTGCTACGCATTACGTAGACTCCTGCTACGCACTACGTAGACTCCTGCTACGAATAATTTAATTTCCAATTTTGTAAATCTTGTACTACCAAACAAATATTTTGAATTTATTCATTATTTAACTAAACCAATAAAAAAAATATTCTGGGAGTATATTTTAATCTGACTGTTATATTTATTTACATAAAGTATAAAATATATTTTTGATAGATGTTATATTTTTTACATTAATTAGGCTAACTTCATATCTAACTTAATTATGCCTACGTATTTACAAATAGACTTTAAATAAAATACATTTTTAATAGAATCTTATAATAACTATTTATATAATAAAATTAATAAATCATTAAAGAACTAATTTGTAAAGTTTTTCAGTTTCAAAATTTACAAGAGAACCACATTCTTTGAATAATAGGTATTCATAACACCGTTCTACTTAAAATTTGTGTTACGAAAGTCATATAAATAATCACTATATGACAATGGCATATAAATATAACATAACAAATAACTAACATAATAATATGACGAGGGTACTACTGATCAGCCTCTCATCAGTAAGTAAACGAAACCACAGTAAAAGAAATGAAGCAGACGACCGTCTTGGCAGTGTCTTTGAAATAAGTACTTACTATGGCCGTTTGTGGGCGTGTGCTAGTGTTAAAAATCAAACCGATTTGCAGCCAGGAATGTGGCCGTTTAGCTCGTTATTGTGTATGAAGAGGTTTTACTGTTACTTTCTTTTTCTTATACTGTGATAAAAACGTGCAATCAGCAGTCGAACTACAGATAACAGAGTTTTCGAGTTTATTGGAGTTTAGATTAGTTGTACAACACGGCATTCAAATCAGTGGTGAATAGGGTTACTTTCTGATATTTTGACCTCATTTTTTACGCATATGATGCAATTTGGTTGACCAACATTTTTCTAGTCTTTTAGGAGTACAAAATCTACTATAAAAATTAGTTTGTATTATGAATTTTGCGATAATACAGAGTGTTTAATTAACAAGTTACATTATTAATAAGCGAAAACAATCCTGAGGGAAACATTATGGTAAAATGAGGAAATTTCCAAACTCTCGTAAATTTATTCTTTGTTAAATTAACGACTTTATAACATTAACATTACATAATATGTCCGAATTTTATTATATTACCTTATTATCGGATAGATGAAAAAATTGATGTTAAAAAAGCTTTAAGAAAAGGCTTTATTTCTTACTATAAATAAAGGTATTAAAAAAACATGACAGAGGGTATTTTACGCGTGAGCGGGGTTTGAAACTGTGCATGCATTTCACAAAATATAGACACAGTCGGTATCTTGTCTTTATCTTATAAAACTTCATCCACTTTTTGACTAGACTTTTTTACAGATACTTTTATAAACACTTTTCTAACATCTCAAGTCCAGCATTCACTTGGATCCAGTGCATCAAGTGGGTGGTTCAGGAGGTGGCTGGTCTTTCTCCTTGTCCTTATTTGGTGAGACACTGGACACCTCTGTACCACCATCACCGCTGTTGCCACTGTTGATCGCCACTGATGTCAGAGGCACCTGGGGAATAAAGAGTTATTAATTAAAATAAATTGATGGTTCTTGGTACTAAAAGAGTTATCAAAAGTCCGGTGCTTTGTACTAACCGAACTACTAAATGGCTATCGATGACTATGAAGATTATATTTGAGGGATAAGATCTGCAATATGGTATTTGTCAAAGGACAGTGGACTACCTAGATACAGTTCATTATGTACGAAATTTTCTAGTGATGAAATATAATGAATAAATTCAAAATATTTGTTTGGTAGTACAAGATTTACAAAATTGGAAATTAAATTATTCGTAGCAGGAGTCTACGTAGTGCGTAGCAGGAGTCTACGTAATGCGTAGCAGGAGTCTACGTAATGCGTAGCAGAGTCTACGCAATGCGTAGGCAGGTGCTACATACAACTACTTACGTAGAGAATATCCTTTTTATAGGGTTACCAATACCACACTTAATTAAATACATAACGGTGTCTTGACTTCAACGTTACGGCATCGTTGAATTGAACGCTAAGAAGAATACATAATGTTATGAAAACCAAAGAGAAAGTTGTTGAATTACCTACTTAGCTACCCAGACAGAATTCACATAAATAAATCGGCCGCTACGACGCGACGTAACGCCCGCTGTCTCTACGTGGTCGGAATTAGAACGAACTAACTTTCCGCCTAGCAGTTTGCCTGCAGTAACTTAAGTGAATCTGTTACGGAATTATTTTATGGAGGACGGTACCCAGCACCAGGAAGTAGGAAAATATGGTTTCAGTTATATTGGCTGAAAAGATTATGTTACAGCTTCGGTCACACATTACATATGAGCGCGGCGGCGGGTGTTTCGGTCAACTGATTAAAAACGTGTATATGGAGCATCGTCCTGAGTCTTATTGTTTCTGGATGAATCATGACCAAATATGGGATATCTAGGTAACTTATATTGGGGCAAGATTATTTCAGAAACCACAGGTCTCAGGAGAATTAAGCATTTGTTCAGGTGACCAAAGTCTGTTACTAATCAACAGCCAATTTAACTGAAACCACATTTTCATACTTCGTGGTGCGCAGTATCTTAACAACAACCCATCTCAGATGCCTACTAAATGGTTCAAAGATATCAACGCCGGATTTGTTATCAAGCGTAATCAAATTTTGTTCACTAAAATATTTTAATCCGAAAAATGTCAAATTCAGAGAAATTCTTTCAGGAAATAAAAAAATGGCTTTCCCATACAAATTGTCAGATCGGGTGGTCATTTTGTATGGAAAAGTAAAAAAAAAACAATTCCTGCAAGAATTTCGTAATTGTTCAGATTTCGTTGACTGAGCAACCCTTTTCAGTTTTCGGTACGCTGTCCCTTACCATGTATGACAATCTACCTATAGTTTCCCTACATAGTACTCTGTATTATGATATGAAGTATGATAGGTCATACTCGTTGGCTCGAATAAACATTGAAGAGCTTTAAAATAGTTTGCGAGAAGTTGATCCTCTCTCGAAGCTGACACTAATCCGTGCAACTATATAAGAACTATTTACGTTCAAAATCCAATATCAGAGGTATTAGCTATCAGGATATATCACACCTAAACTATTTGATGCTTGTATAGTTTACAAAGTAAGTATATTAAATCCTATCGTACTAAAAGGGCTATAGTTCTAGAGAGCCGGTCAATTTTAAAAAATCTTTATTTGTCGCGGCTATCCAATTTATTATTCTGCGCGTAACAGTCAAACTCGCATAACACTGTTAAATTGAGTTTGACGTTTCTAATTTTAGTTGACCGCGAGACCACCTGATTTGAGAAGTCACATAGTGCAGCATATTTATCACATTGTGAGATTTTTCCAGTTTGGCTAGGACCATGGCTAGACAATGCAAACTGAATCACCTGATTGTCTTTGAAAAAAGGATTCCGTTCTTTTGGAGGGCACGTTAATTAACATATAATATCAACTTTGTGTTTCCCCCCTAGAAATTAAACCCAGGACCTACGGATCGGGAGTTTCATGGCTCAGACCACGGATGTGGTGTTCAGTTCCAATAATGGTATTAGCTAAACTCACTCCTAT
>JARACY010005081.1:0-23522 GCA_029255725.1 Scrobipalpa atriplicella | reverse complement strand
GGAAGATGACATTTCCGGAAAGGGCTCGTCCTTATGAACCTTTGGCCAGATGTCCTTCCTCGAGAGACTAAGGTTATCCTGCCTGCTTATCTCGATTGATTTTCAATAGCTATCTCTCCACTTCACGCTTGGCAAGCTTCCTTCCGTTGCAATTCTCGCTCGTCATGTTCAGAAAGCGCTGCATGGCGGGTGCTGGTTTTCCGTGGTTTTACCAAGGATCATTTTGCCTGGATAAAGGCCGTTACAGACGTTACATTTTTGTAAATTAGGTAGGTACCTAATAAATATACCTAAACAAATTCTGTTCTTCATATTTTGCTCATGACTGTATTTCTGCCATAACAGGAATCTGCCGTAACAAAAATCTGCCTTAAGAGGAATCTGCCATAAACGGAGTCCTTAAAGGAACGAGGGCTATAATATACGGGGTGTAAGGGACAGCGTCCCGCAAACTAATAGGGGTTGCTCAGACAACCAAACTGAACAACTATCACCGGGAATTTTTTTTCAGGAAATGGAAAAAAAAATTTGCTTTTTCATACAAAGTGACCGCCTCGATCCGATTTGTATGGAAAAGCAAAATTTTTTTTTCATTTCCTGAAAAAAAATCCTGGTGATAGTTGTTTAGTTTCGTTGAGTGAGCAACCCCTATAAGTTTGCGGGACGCTGTCCCTTACACCCGGTATATTAAAATGAAGGATCTGGTGACCTCTGCTCACTTACAAATTGTATGAAGGTAGGGGCCAGCCAGCAAAAATGGTGGTACTAAAACTGTTATTAGTGATCGGCCATTTTGCTTGGCCTCTGTTTGCATACAATTTGTGTGTGACCAGAGATCACCAGATCCATATACAGGATGTAAAAAAAGATACCATATTTTAGGGTGTGATTCTACCCATACAACTGATCAATTTTCCCTAAGGGACATTGGTCGAAAATAAAATAATTATAGGTAGGTATGAAAAAAATATTTGGCCCTCCCCAAATTGACTGAGCCGCTGACACCACTTGTATGGGAGGGCCAATTTTTTTTTTCATATTTCGACCTATGTTCCTTTAGTTGTTCAGTATCATGGGCAGAATCACAACCTAAAAATAAGTCCAGTATATTTTTTTTCCCGGTATATTATAGCCACGTCTGTGACGGCTTTAAGCCTGAAAAAGATTCTGAACCCTAGAGTTGCAAAAGTATTCATGGTTTTTTTTTTTCAGGTGTTGCGGAGGATGCGGCGGATGCTGCGGGGGGTGCTGCGGTGGCTGCGGCTGCGGCTGCTGCTGCCCCTGCATAACCATACACACATGCTGCACGAAGATATGCTGATCCAGCCTCAGCCTAAGGCGGCGACATCGCGGACGCCGACCATGTGTATCTTGTGCTCGTGTGCTATTGTGTAAATTTGTGACAGATTCGGAAATAGTAATATACAAGCGTAATATTTTTAAAAAATGGTTTTACTGGTATCTGCAATCACCAGCTCAGTCCTCTTGTTGACACCCGTCCAGTCTGTCAGTCCCTCCATCTGGCACTCATTCACCGCCTTTCCTCTGGCACTCACACACCGCCCTCCCTCTGCACTCTTACACCGCCCCCCCTCTGGCACTCATACACCGCTGGCCCTCTGGCACTAATACACCGTTCTCCCTCTTGCACTCATACACCGCTGGCCCTCTGGCACTAATACACTGTTCTCCCTCTTGCACTCATACACCGCTGGCCCTCTGGCACTTATACACCGCTGGTCCTCTGGCACTCATACACCGCTCTCCCTCTTGCACTCACACACCGCTGGCCCTCTGGCACTTATACACGCTGGTCCTCTGGCACTCATACACCGCTCTCCCTCTTGCACTCACTCATACACCGCTGGCCTTCTGGCACTAATACACCGTTCTCCCTCTTGCACTCATACACCGCTGGCCCTCTGGCACTTATACACCGCTGGTCCTCTGGCACTCATACACTGCCCTCCCTCTTGCACTCATACACCACCGCTCGAGTTGTTACCCTTGCCCCGCTTTCTTCTCCCTCTTGCACTCATACACCGCTTGCCCTCTGGCACGTGTTGCTCTAAGGTCTAAGCGTATACCATGCGTATACCCAAGAAAATGCATTCCGTTTTACCCATGTCAGAAAATTTATTTGTAATATTGATTTAATTCATTTTCACGGTGTGTAACGGAACGAAATATTTAAATGTCACTTTGATGTTGCCATTACGAAGAAAATTACTCAGATTCAGGGAAATGGAGAAGTAAAGAAAATAATCACATTATGCAGCAGTGAATTTTGCTTTTTTTGCTGTAATATTTGTTTACTAAAATATATATCTCCGGAACGATCGGTCTACTTTCCCGATCGGTCTACTTTCCTGATCGGTCTACTTGTTCAAACGGTCTTTTTTATACCTCACACTCACCCTTCCGGACCATAATGTTGAATTCTCGAAACTTACACACAAACACAACACAACTTTGTAATAATGTTATTTATTGTTATGCAGTTTATACCCAAGTGTTCTATAATTTTGGTCTGAAAATATAACTAACCCAGACGTAGCAGGTCACAAACACAAGCATAACTGCAAAAAGTTTTCAGAAACTTCCCTACGTTGGTAAAAAAAAAATCGTTGAATTGGTAACCCTGAAAGAGAACTGTCAAGTCAAATCAACTGTCAGTCAGTGTGTGTCAGTTTGTCAGTCGCGTCATGTCATGTCGTTGAGTCGTTGTGGTCGTAGTACTGAATGAAACCAAAAAATAATCGTTTTTCGAGTCATGTTAGTTCATTTGGGTGGTTCAAGTGTCTCCGTTTGTAGTGTCTCAAGTTGCCGGTAACTGTACATCGCGAACAAACCCTGGTATGTTGTACGGAGGTCATTTCCGTGCGCGCAACTTAGTGCTTTCGTAGTAATGGTAAGTTATTATTTTTTCTGTCTTTCCAACCAGTTTGTGTAAGTTGCGGTCGCTTGTAACTGTGTAGTGGATGCGTATAAGCAAGTTAACGGCTTGAGGTGTTCTATTTTCGAACCTAATGTCGTAAAGGTAAAAAAAAATGTAGTGGTTTGCTGGTAATTAGGTAGCTAACTACAGGAACTAGGTTTAGATGTCGACATTTGTTGCGTGAAGCAACGGGTGTCATCATCAACTTGATATAATTTACTTTAGAAACTTCTATGAATCTACAAGTAGTTGTGGTGACATGCAGTACCATATTCGTTTAAAAATGTTGTTTTATTGTTAAATTTATACAGCCTCTTAATGGTAGCTATTTAACTACTCCAGTTATTTATACATTCTTGTCTTCTTCTTCTATCGAGTCGATGACAAGAATACACCTTTTCTTTCTTTTTCTTTAAATTTCCCTAGCCCAGTAAATTCTTGTGAGGCACCTCTACATATTTCATTGTTTCCTGAAAGTTTCACAAGTAGGTAAAATTGTGTTCAACCTTAGACTAAACTAAATATAGGTACACAAAATACATCATTCATCATCATTTTCAGCCCACATCGACCCACTGCAGGGTATAGGCCTCTTCTCTATTACGCCAATCCTCACGGTCCTGTGCCAGTCTCATCCAGTTTGTTCCTGTTATTTTGGTGATATCGTCAGACCATCGGGCTGGTGGTCTGCCTACTGGCCTTATCACTCCTATTGGCCACCACTCTGTGACTGCTTTGGTCCACCGTCCGTCATTCCGCCTATCCTCACTTACGGTGCCGAAACATGGACGCTCACTAAGCAGAATATGCACAAAATAAAGGTTGCACAAAGAGCAATGGAGCGTTCTATGCTAGGCATCTCTCTCGTTGATCGCGTACCCAACGTCGAAATTCGACGAAAAACAAAAGTTGAAGATGTAGGTAAGCGATTAACAAGATTAAAGTGGAGATGGGCGGGACACTTGGCTAGGCGGAATGACGGACGGTGGACCAAAGCAGTCACAGAGTGGTGGCCAATAGGAGTGATAAGGCCAGTAGGCAGACCACCAGCCCGATGGTCTGACGATATCACCAAAATAACAGGAACAAACTGGATGAGACTGGCACAGGACCGTGAGGATTGGCGTAATAGAGAAGAGGCCTATACCCTGCAGTGGGTCGATGTGGGCTGAAAATGATGATGAATGATGTATTTTGTGTACCTATTATTTAGTTTAGTCTAAGGTTGAACACAATTTTACCTACTTGTGAAACTTTCAGGAAACAATGAAATATGTAGAGGTGCCTCACAAGAATTTACTGGGCTAGGGAAATTTAAAGAAAAAGAAAGAAAAGGTGTATTCTTGTCATCGACTCGATAGAAGAAGAAGACAAGAATGTATAAATAACTGGAGTAGTTAAATAGCTACCATTAAGAGGCTGTATAAATTTAACAATAAAACAACATTTTTAAACGAATATGGTACTGCATGTCAACACAACTACTTGTAGATTCATAGAAGTTTCTAAAGTAAATTATATCAAGTTGATGATGACACCCGGTTGCTTCACGCAACAAATGTCGACATCTAAACCTAGTTCCTGTAGTTAGCTACCTAATTACCAGCAAACCACTACATTTTTTTTTACCTTTACGACATTAGGTTCGAAAATAGAACACCTCAAGCCGTTAACTTGCTTATACGCATCCACTACACAGTTACAAGCGACCGCAACTTACACAAACTGGTTGGAAAGACAGAAAAAATAATAACTTACCATTACTACGAAAGCACTAAGTTGCGCGCACGGAAATGACCTCCGTACAACATACCAGGGTTTGTTCGCGATGTACAGTTACCGGCAACTTGAGACACTACAAACGGAGACACTTGAACCACCCAAATGAACTAACATGACTCGAAAAACGATTATTTTTTGGTTTCATTCAGTACTACGACCACAACGACTCAACGACATGACATGACGCGACTGACAAACTGACACACACTGACTGACAGTTGATTTGACTTGACAGTTCTCTTCAGGGTTACCAATTCAACGATTTTTTTTTTACCAACGTAGGGAAGTTTCTGAAAACTTTTTGCAGTTATGCTTGTGTTTGTGACCTGCTACGTCTGGGTTAGTTATATTTTCAGACCAAAATTATAGAACACTTGGGTATAAACTGCATAACAATAAATAACATTATTACAAAGTTGTGTTGTGTTTGTGTGTAAGTTTCGAGAATTCAACATTATGGTCCGGAAGGGTGAGTGTGAGGTATAAAAAAGACCGTTTGAACAAGTAGACCGATCAGGAAAGTAGACCGATCGGGAAAGTAGACCGATCGTTCCGGAGATATATATTTTAGTAAACAAATATTACAGCAAAAAAAGCAAAATTCACTGCTGCATAATGTGATTATTTTCTTTACTTTCCATTTCCCTGAATCTGAGTAATTTTCTTCGTAATGGCAACATCAAAGTGACATTTAAATATTTCGTTCCGTTACACACCGTGAAAATGAATTAAATCAATATTACAAATAAATTTTCTGACATGGGTAAAACGGAATGCATTTTCTTGGGTATACGCATGGTATACGCTTAGACCTTAGAGCAACACGTGCCAGAGGGCAAGCGGTGTATGAGTGCAAGAGGGAGAAGAAAGCGGGGCAAGGGTAACAACTCGAGCGGTGGTGTATGAGTGCAAGAGGGAGGGCAGTGTATGAGTGCCAGAGGACCAGCGGTGTATAAGTGCCAGAGGGCCAGCGGTGTATGAGTGCAAGAGGGAGAACGGTGTATTAGTGCCAGAAGGCCAGCGGTGTATGAGTGAGTGCAAGAGGGAGAGCGGTGTATGAGTGCCAGAGGACCAGCGGTGTATAAGTGCCAGAGGGCCAGCGGTGTGTGAGTGCAAGAGGGAGAGCGGTGTATGAGTGCCAGAGGACCAGCGGTGTATAAGTGCCAGAGGGCCAGCGGTGTATGAGTGCAAGAGGGAGAACAGTGTATTAGTGCCAGAGGGCCAGCGGTGTATGAGTGCAAGAGGGAGAACGGTGTATTAGTGCCAGAGGGCCAGCGGTGTATGAGTGCCAGAGGGGGGGCGGTGTAAGAGTGCAGAGGGAGGGCGGTGTGTGAGTGCCAGAGGAAAGGCGGTGAATGAGTGCCAGATGGAGGGACTGACAGACTGGACGGGTGTCAACAAGAGGACTGAGCTGGTGATTGCAGATACCAGTAAAACCATTTTTTAAAAATATTACGCTTGTATATTACTATTTCCGAATCTGTCACAAATTTACACAATAGCACACGAGCACAAGATACACATGGTCGGCGTCCGCGATGTCGCCGCCTTAGGCTGAGGCTGGATCAGCATATCTTCGTGCAGCATGTGTGTATGGTTATGCAGGGGCAGCAGCAGCCGCAGCCGCAGCCACCGCAGCACCCCCCGCAGCATCCGCCGCATCCTCCGCAACACCTGAAAAAAAAAACATGAATACTTTTGCAACTCTAGGGTTCAGAATCTTTTTCAGGCTTAAAGCCGTCACAGACGTGGCTATAATATACCGGGAAAAAAATATACTGGACTTATTTTTAGGTTGTGATTCTGCCCATGATACTGAACAACTAAAGGAACATAGGTCGAAATATGAAAAAAAAAATTGGCCCTCCCATACAAGTGGTGTCAGCGGCTCAGTCAATTTGGGGAGGGCCAAATATTTTTTTCATACCTACCTATAATTATTTTATTTTCGACCAATGTCCCTTAGGGAAAATTGATCAGTTGTATGGGTAGAATCACACCCTAAAATATGGTATCTTTTTTTACATCCTGTATATGGATCTGGTGATCTCTGGTCACACACAAATTGTATGCAAACAGAGGCCAAGCAAAATGGCCGATCACTAATAACAGTTTTAGTACCACCATTTTTGCTGGCTGGCCCCTACCTTCATACAATTTGTAAGTGAGCAGAGGTCACCAGATCCTTCATTTTAATATACCGGGTGTAAGGGACAGCGTCCCGCAAACTTATAGGGGTATGCTCACTCAACGAAACTAAACAACTATCACCAGGATTTTTTTTCAGGAAATGAAAAAAAAATTTTGCTTTTCCATACAAATCGGATCGAGGCGGTCACTTTGTATGAAAAAGCAAATTTTTTTTTCCATTCCTGAAAAAAATTCCCGGTGATAGTTGTTCAGTTTGGTTGTCTGAGCAACCCCTATTAGTTTGCGGGACGCTGTCCCTTACACCCCGTATATTATAGCCCCTCGTTCCTTTAAGGACTCCGTTTATGGCAGATTCCTCTTAAGGCAGATTTTTGTTACGGCAGATTCCTGTTATGGCAGAAATACAGTCATGAGCAAAATATGAAGAACAGAATTTGTTTAGGTATATTTATTAGGTACCTACCTAATTTACAAAAATGTAACGTCTGTAACGGCCTTTATCCAGGCAAAATGATCCTTGGTAAAACCACGGAAAACCAGCACCCGCCATGCAGCGCTTTCTGAACATGACGAGCGAGAATTGCAACGGAAGGAAGCTTGCCAAGCGTGAAGTGGAGAGATAGCTATTGAAATCAATCGAGATAAGCAGGCAGCGAATAAAACAAAGTCTCTTTGAGGAGAAGGGACATTATGGCAAAGGCATAATAAGGGGAAGAGACATTTCGGGAAAAGGACATCTTGGGAAGGGATCATTCTGGGGAGGGACATTTCGGGAAAGGGACGTTTTGAAACATTTTGGGAAAGAGACATTCTGGGACTAAAGGTAGCCTGCTGGTATTGTTTGCATAGAGAACTCTGCGCTGCGAAGAAAATTTTCACATTACGATAAAATAGTACATTATTAGTTATACTCACATTTTGATATATTTATATGGTTGATAGGTATCCTTACTGAATAGAAATAGTTGTAGTAGTAACTTTTTGTATTTTATTAAAATTTTATAGATTTTTTCAAGATTTTTATAATTTTTGAGCGGAGTTCATAAAATATACTGACCTCATTTATTCAAGAATCCCCGTCATTGACTTTTCAAGATTTAAATATAGAAGAAATGAAAATAAAAATAAAAACAATCATCATATAAAGTGCCAGTGTCATAAATAAATTTACAGGTTGAAACCGACTATTAGTAATCAGAGGTTTTAATTAATAATAGAAGAAGGTTTCAGATTCTCTGATTGCCGATTGATATGAACCTTTATCGGAAAACGGAAAACAGCAATTTATTTATGAAAATTAAATAGAATCAATTATTTATTTAGCTTCTGTGCGTCTATAATTGTCATTTTATCTGCTTCCATGTTCTGAGTCTTGAGCTTTTGATTAAGAAATAATCACCTTAAGAGTGTTGGATAGTATAACCAAACGCACTCTTCATGCATTCCTGTATCTTATTTAATCTATGACAATACTGTCTAGTTTAGTCTGTCTACTCTATGGCACCTTCTTACTTCCTCCAAGATGTCTGAACCGTTGAAGCGCTGCACTACTGTTAATTTAATAATTTAATATCCCTAGTGTGTCTTCTAACCAGATATGTAAGTCATATTTTTACATAATAAATACTGATGTATTTACCAATGTAACCTGCCGTTTTAATCAACACCGCCACACACATACACTGCCAATACTTTGCCTAAGAGGTTATTCAGCCCAGGAAGAGACACGCGAAAAGTGTCGGGCGCATATTTGATTGTGTGGCGGATTATAACTAAATTGCAAGAAAATATACGGCAGAATATTTTGTGATAAAGTGATTTGTATGCAAAAATAGTCGGCATATTACAATGACTGACGGAAATGCAAATGGCGGCGGTCACGCTGCGAACGGAGGTTCACAATTGCCTCATGTGTCACCTCTTTATGGAATCGAGAAATTGGATGGCGCTGCGACATACTTTTCCTGGAAATTTCAGATCAAGCAACTTTTAATATTGGATGGACTTTGGCCATGTGTTGAAGGTACGGAAACCAATGGATTACTTGTCGCGCGCGCACTTGCTCGCATTTGCCTAGCTGTCAAGCCGCATATTATCCAATATATCAGGAACTGTAAAACGGCCAAGGAGGCCTGGACCAAATTACAAGACACTTTTGAAAACAAAGATTTATATCGACGCGTTCTGCTTCTACGCAAACTACATCAGGCCAGTTATATACAATATAATTCGATGTCAGACTACATTGATGGGGTTTTGACAATAGCATATCAACTTGCCGACATAGGTCGCAATATTGATGATAAGGAAATCGCCGAGTTACTGCTCAGCGGCCTGCCATCAGAATTTGATGCTTTAGTGAGCGGTTTAGAAACTGCAAATCTCACTGGAACCTTGACATCAGAAGTAGTTCGGGCTCGTTTGCTGCAGGAGGAATCGAGGAAACACACCAATGGCTCAATGAATCACAACAGTGACAGCGTGTTTGTTGCCAACCATAGTAACAGGAAGATTATTTGTGTCTACTGCAATAAGGTCGGACATAAGAAGTCACGCTGCTTCAAGCTAAAAAATGATAAGCGTCATCGTGGTGAAGCTGCTCCTCCGAAGACTTTCCTCGCATCAGCGTTTATGGCTTATTCGCATGATGATTATTTGCTAGACAGTGGATGTAATAAGCATATGTGCAACAAAGAGTGTTCTTTTCAGGTTTTAGATAAAAATGTACGTGGTTTAATAACCATAGCAAATAATGAAACTATTAAAAGTATGGGACAAGGAAATGTGCAACTAAAAGTTAATAATAATAATAATATACAGTTGAATAACTGTTTGTATGTTCCGAAGCTATCAGTAAACCTGATTTCTATCTTTGCACTAGCGTCTAAAGGTTACAAGGTAATTTTTTATAAAAATTCTTGTGAAATATATAGGGATAACATTTTTTTGTGTAGTGCTGAGTCAACAGATGGTGTATATCGCCTTAACTGTGTTCCTTATCAGTCTGTTCCACAGGTTAGCAAGGATGTTGGGAAGCTGGATTCATCGAATGCTCTGGTTGCTTCTGATGTGTCACTAGAGATGTGGCATAGGCGACTTGGTCATTTGAGCTTAGATGGCTTACTCAAGTTACGGAGTTCTGCTGAAGGTATTAATTTTTGCGATGGTAAAAATGACTCTTTGCAGGAATGTATCCCGTGTATTGAGGGAAAGCATGTAATGGCATCTTTTCCTGTAGGCCAAGCAAAAAGAGCTCAGGACTTATTGGAACTTGTCCATTCAGATGTGGTCGGTCCGATGTCGCAGAGAAGTTATGGAGGCGCTCGCTACCTACTTACTTTTACCGACGATTATTCGCGGAAAACCTTTGGCTACCTGATGCGGAGCAAGAATGAGGTATTGTCACATTTTAAAGTTTTTAAAAATTTTGTTGAGAAGCAAACTAATAAAAGTATTAAACGTTTAAGGTCAGACAATGGAGGCGAATATTGTAATAATGAATTCTCTAAATATTTATCTGAACATGGGATTTTACATGAAACAACTGTGCCATACTCACCACAGCAAAATGGCGTGGCTGAACGATTAAATCGAACCATAATAGAGAAAGCTCGTTGTATGTTATCTGATTCACAACTCGATATTCGTTACTGGGGTGAAGCTGTAATAACAGCTATTTACCTGAAAAATAGAAGCCCTACAAAGGCCTTATCAGGTGAAATACCAGAACAGGTATGGACAGGTTTAAAAGTAAATCTTAGTCATATTAGAGTTTTTGGATCGAAAGCATTTTCTCTTATTCCAGATATGAAACGTCACAAATTGCAACCTAAGTCAAAAGAATATATTTTCGTTGGGTATTGCAATGGTTCGAAAGGCTACAGATTGATAGATCCCAGTGATCCTAGCAAAGTAATAAAATCTAGGAATGTTCGTTTTATTGAAATGAGTAATAATTCATGTAAAAGTTGTAAACCTGAAGTTCACCAAACTCAATCAAATGATAAGTTATTTGCAATGAGTGATAATATCTGTGATACTAGATGCAGCTGGTGACGTCACCGCTGGAAATGAGGCATCCAGCGCGAGACCCCCCTCTACTGAGGAAGCTGTATCAATGCCTGAGCAGCCCGCTGGCAGCTGTGAGCAGCCTGTTAGCAGCCCTGAACAGCCCGCTAGCAGTTCTGAGCGGTCTTCGCCGTTTAATGGCGGTTCTGATCAGTCGTGGCGACTTGGCGCTGAAAAGCAGCCGTCGTGTAGCGACGACAGCGACTACGAAGTAGCGCATGAAGAACCTGTCCCTCCAACTCCGAGACCAGTAAGGCATAACAGGGGTATACCACCACAAAGGTATGGCGACTATGATTGTTATTTTTCTTGTCAGTTTTCCGAACCATCATCCTATGATGAAGCCGTTTCCTGTTCTAACTCTAATGAGTGGAAGGCAGCCATGGAGAGGGAGCATGAGTCTCTAATGAGAAATAAGGTTTGGACTCTAGTTGATAGACCTGCAGACAAGAATGTAGTTCGTTGTAAGTGGGTGTATAAAATAAAACCAGATTCGTCAGGTAACTTAACTAAGTTTAAAGCGCGTCTCGTAGCTCGCGGGTTTAGTCAGAAACAAGGACTGGACTATGATAAGACGTTCTCGCCAGTGGTCAGACACTCTACCATGCGCATTTTGTTTTGTCTAGCTAATGAACTAGACATGGATATAGATCATATAGACGTTACCACAGCTTTTCTCCATGGTAATCTGAAGGAAGAAATATACATGGAGCAACCACCAGGTTTTAACTGTGATTCTAATAAAGTGTGTTTGTTACAGAAATCAATCTACGGGCTAAAGCAGGCTAGTAGGGTCTGGAATCAAACTGTCCACAGTGTACTTGTGAGTAATGGCTTTACACAAACAAAATGCGAGCCCTGTGTATATACAAAAAGGACTGCAAATTCATTTACAATCATTTCCATATATGTAGATGATTTTTTTTTGTTTTCTAACAATGTTTCAGAGAAAAATAAAATAATTGATATTTTGAAAAGCAACTTTGATTGTAAGAATTTGGGTTCTATTAAAAATTATCTTGGAATTAATGTTCAAAGAGATAGAAGTCAGGGTATTATTATTTTAAGGCAGAGTGATTATATTGACAGGTTACTGGAACGTTTCGGAATGTCAAATTGCAAGGGCGTGTACACACCTATGGTAGTAAATTGTAAATTTGAAAACTCAGATAAGTCTAGATGCAATAACAATTTTAGAGAATTACTAGGTTCTCTTATGTATTTAAGCGTGTGCACACGACCCGACATAACTTTTGCTGTAAATCATCTTAGTCAGTTTAATAACTGTTACAATGATAGTCATTGGATAGCAGCCAAGAGGGTCCTTCGCTATTTAGCTAAAACAAGAGATTTAGGTCTGATTTTTGAGAAGTCAAGTAATCTAGATCTGACAGCCTACGTTGATGCGGATTGGGCGAATGATCCTGTTGACAGGAAATCCTTTACAGGTTTTGTTATCAAAATTGGTAAAAACACTGTAAATTGGGAGAGTAGGAAGCAACGCTGCGTTGCTATGTCTAGTACTGAAGCAGAGTACTTGGCCATGAGCGACGCTTGTAAGGACATCTTGTTTATCAAGAGTTTGTGGTTAGAAATTGTTGATAAAGGACTGAAATGTTTAGTCTTAAATGATAATCAAAGTGCGCACAAGCTCTTGGAAACACAAGAAGCCCATAAAAGGACAAAACATATAGATGTCCGCTATCATTTTATAAAGGATTTATTGTCAAAGGGCAGTATAGAAGTAGCATATTTATCTACTAATGAAATGATAGCGGATATACTTACCAAAGCATTGTCGTCTACTAAGCATAATTTGTTTAGGCATGGTTTGAATGTAAGAACTTTGTGAATTCTATAATTATTATTGTAAAAGTACAAAATAATTATTTTATCATAGAGACTCAATTTTATACTGTGATTATGTTTTATGCTTGTGATAAATTTTGAATTTTAAGCATGTTACTAGCATGATAAGTTATGTTGTTTGATACAATGTGTTTAAATGTAGAGTCATTGAATGTATGTGATAGAGATAGAGTTCATATTTTAATATTTGACTTGTTATGTTAAGTTAGAGTTCTTGCATTGTAAATTGTAGAGTCAATGTAGAGCTATGTAGAGCTTCTTTGGTTAAGAGGGAGTGTTGGATAGTATAACCAAACGCACTCTTCATGCATTCCTGTATCTTATTTAATCTATGACAATACTGTCTAGTTTAGTCTGTCTACTCTATGGCACCTTCTTACTTCCTCCAAGATGTCTGAACCGTTGAAGCGCTGCACTACTGTTAATTTAATAATTTAATATCCCTAGTGTGTCTTCTAACCAGATATGTAAGTCATATTTTTACATAATAAATACTGATGTATTTACCAATGTAACCTGCCGTTTTAATCAACACCGCCACACACATACACTGCCAATACTTTGCCTAAGAAAGAGGAGTGTGAACCTGCACCTCTCCATACAAAAGGCGATAACGGTCCCCACCCAGTAAACATAGTCCGATTCCTATATTTTTTGGAAATGATGTAGATATACTTAAAAACTAGGTTTGTACGTTTTTATTTTATAGAAATATTACAGCTATAAAAAGATATGACCTCTTTTAAATTCCCATACAAATAATATGGAGGTCATATCTTTTTATAACTGTAATATTTCTAAAAAATAAAAACGTACAAACCTAGTTTTTAAGTATACTTATCTACATCATTTCCAAAAATTATAGGAATCGGACTGTTTACGGGGTGCGAACCGTTATCGCCTTTTGTATGGAGAGGTGCAGGTTCACACTCCTCTTAAGAGGCTTCCCTGAACAAGGTGGCGCCATCATATTTCCTGGTTGCAATTTCATAGTTATTGGTCTTAGAGCATCACGGGCCTTCCATGTCCGGGACGGAACGGACGGAAGACCGCGTTGCTCTAAGTAGTAACAGAAAGAAAAGTTGCGAAAAACGGCCACTATTATCACTTTTGGCATCTGTAACTGCTGTAAACACTGAGAATTGGCTACTTTCCAACTAGTCAAATCAGCCACTTTTTAGGAAATGTCAAAAACGCTTTTTTGTATGAATATAGTAAATTATGACGTCACATTTTAGTAAATTTTGACTAATCAAATCAATAACTTATATACTTTTAATTCGATTGTTAAAATCGAAATGTGCATTTTTTTTAAACATACATACATACATACATATAATCACGCCTTTATCCCTAATGGGGTAGGCAGAGCAAAAACGACCTAAACAAAGTTCGTTTCGCCACGTTTGACAAGTTTTGAGGGATATTACAGATGATTGCGTATATTGCTATAGTGACGGGTTGTCAGCCCATCGCCTAAATTGCAATACACATAAACCCTCGAATCCTTTCGCTGGTTTTTACAGCATGCCCGGGAGGAGATGCAGCTGGCACATTCTAGGTTTTTCTACCACTTCCAGTCCAGCATGGAAGAATGAAATCCACAATATTTTTAGCCATCAGTTTTAAGTATTAGCACTTTTTCGCAAATTTTCTTTCTGTTACTACCAGGAACTATGAATTTCAAGTTTATGATGTTCTAAATTATCTTCTTTGCTTTAACTTCAATGAGGAGCCAAACTAAAAGCTAAATACAGATGGCGCTCTGGGCGACTGTACCTTATTTCGTGTCAATGTCACATGTGTATTGCGATTTTATCAGTTTTTTTAACATAAACGATATTTTTTTCAATATAATCACTTTCTTTGTAATGCGCTGAACACATTCAACTTGCATCACTTGCATTGAAGTTTTTAATACGTAATTTTTTTTCCCACTGTCTCTCACTGTTTTCTTTATTTGTAATCTTTGGAAAACAAATGAATTCCCCTATTTTTGCAATTAAATGCACTGCATTGTGGCATTTACTGATAATATTCCAAAAATATTCAATTTGTTTACAAAAGTTCGTACAATTTGACAGTTCTCAAGGTACAGTCGCCCATGCGACACCTAGCGGGAGAAAAAGGCAGTTTTCCTCCTAATTCGCCGTACCGGATTTTCGATTGATTGTGTTTTCAGTGGATTATGATTTTTTGGCTGATGAGGGCGCCACTTGGCTCAGGGTAGCCTCTTAAGTACCCAATTTATAGTGCTTTTTCAAGGTCGAGTGACGGAAATACGTCACACCGGGGGACGGAAGTCGAAATGTCAAAAATTTCAAAGAAGTTTCACTTCAACACGTGTGCTCGGCACACACGATCTTTTTTCTATGGACTGCAGAACCCTGAAAAGTTAAACAGAGAACCTTTAACCGAGACACATCTGCGTATTCATCAGGCGTGTCGTGTAACTTAATGGCGAAGCAATAAACGTCTAAAATACGTATTCTGTTGTGTTATGTTCTTGTGGGGACTACATATAATTTACGCCTTTATATCTAACGGGATAGACAGAGCATTCACAGTCTAGTAAAAATAAGAGATAGCGACGGTACTGACTGACCCTTCATTCCCAGATCGGCTTAACGTGCCCTCCAAAGCACGGAATCATCTTCTTTGACGCACAATCGTGTGATTCATGCTTCATTGCTATCGATACGTGGAGGACATGACTTAACTAAATCTTAACTTAACTAAAATTGTTGCCGTCCCTTTCTGTTCTCTCAGGAGGTGACCATTTTAGTCAAGATTTGGTGATTTTTTGTTTTGCGCATACGAATCAATACCTACCGTTGTCCTAAATAAACTGAGGAAAATATCACAAAGTGTTTTAATACAATTTATTTTTTATACCGAGGGAATCGAACCTACTATCTCCAGATCCAGAGCTGTAACAGTATGTAGGTACTATTTATTATACCGGGTGTAAGGTACTGTACTGCGTACCTGAAACTTATAGCGGTTTATTGTTCCGTTAACGAAACTGAACAACATTCACAATGCGAGGTGGTTATATCAGCGACTTTCTCTAATCAGTGATCATATTGTATGGGGAGGTTTTTTTTTTAAAAACACTGAAAGTATTTCCTTTCCTACTAAACGTTGTTAAGTTTCAACAAACCCTATTCCTATCCGTTTATGTTACGCTGTCCCTTACACCCGGTATACAACGTGTAACAGAAAGGGTATGAAATGTGTGAATCTACCCATGAAACTGAACAACTTTCCCTAAGGAACATAGGTCGAAATACGAAAAAAAAATTGTGACCTTTCATACAAAATGCATCAGCTGATAGCGTATTTAGTATGGGAAGTAATTATTTTTTTCGTATTTCGACCTATGTTCCTTAGGGAAAGTTGTTCAGTTTCATGGGTAGATTCACACATTTCTCGATGCATATACCCTTTCTGTTACACGTTGTATGTAGCTGAATATACAGACCACTTGATACAGTTGTGGAAGTAGGTAGGTACTAAGTTTTAAATTGTATCGACAGGGCGGCTATCACTTATCTAACCCTAACCACCAACGAGCGAACCAGAAAATTGCACACGCGCGGCCGAACACTGATTGAAAAGGAATTGCGTCTGTTATCAGCTTAGGACACGCGTCTTCAAAGGACTTTGGTGACAATGCAGTGCAATGGTGGCTTCCGTAGGAAGCAGTCCAGTTTCCTAGGCTCGTATTTATAAAGCGATCTCAAGATTGAGAGCAATATTAAGTATGGATTTGACAGATCGTTTTGTACTGAAATGACATTTCTGATACAAACTCAAATTCGCTGTCACTCTTGAGAGCTAATTATAATACGGGCCTAAGGCTCGTATTTATAAAGAGATCTCAAGATTGAGATCAATATTACCTAAGTATGGATTTGACAGATCCTTTTGTACTGAAATGACATTTCTGATACGAACTCAAACTCGTGGTCACACTTGAGAGCTGTTTATAAATACGGGCCTTAGTGATAACTGATTAAGTGATTGAGTATTCAAGCTGTACGAGGTGTTAAAAATAATATGAGCAGCATTTTTTAAAACATGACAGAAGAAGTGGATCCGACGGAAGGGCTTGCAGCCTTTGCCCTCATCTACCTTACTTTCTTTCTGGACAACGTGCTTTTAACAGTTTTAGGTGGGTTTTTACAAGCATAAATACAAACTTCATACAGACACATGATTTTTCCCTTATGGGGTAGGTAGAGCAGAGCGTCGTCCTCATAAAAAGGTGCTTTCGCGATATCTATCAACCTATCGGGGATTTCTGAAAGAATATTTGCGATTATACTAGACTAGATCCTACTGTGTAGGTGATGGTGACAGGAAGTCAACCCAAAGAATGTACCAGCAGCTTCTCTTCCCGGACAAACTGTAAAAGCGTGTGAAGTGATATATTCCTATATTTTTTAAATTGTTTATTATTTTGATTGTAATTTAGATATTTTATTGATTTTTAGAATCAGATGTTTATGTACCTAAGTTTTGTAAATCCTTTGTATGAGCTCTTATCGCTTTAAATAAATGAATTATTATTATTATTTTTATTACTCCCACTTATAAAATGGACTGACAATCAGTCACAAAACGGCAATTAGATACAGTTCTTTCTTAAATGATCGTTGCAGTGCCCATAATACCCGACTGGGTGCGGGGCGGCGAGGCGCTGCAACTATGGGCGCAGCACGACGCACCACTCGCCTCATTCCTCAACTCCACCGTGCATCAGATCTCACATGAAGAAACTAGGAGTAAGACCATACAGTTTTTTATCAAGTCATGGGCAATTAAATCCCCTTTTTCTTTAACCCAGCATTCCACAACCCTCATTTCCCATTTTCAGTGCCTTGCATTAGTACGTTTGAACAAATTCCAGTATGGGCTTCGTGTTTGCTCCATTTAGTAGATTGGCGAGATCCATGTTTGACTGGACTTTTACGAGTAGTAGCCGTTATAGCTGAAGTACGAGTATCTCTAGTTCAAGCGTTGCTATGCTGATGGTGACAATGATATCCAACCCAAAACCCCATCCCAGTGTTTGTCTCTACCCTAAAAGTAGACGTTCTGAGTTCTGAGACTGTAATATAAATATTTGTAGGTGTAATAGGCATCGGCCGTGCCCAAGCGACTGTTGGCGCGGTATTGGGGGCGAAGGCAGCCGTCCAGCTCGCCGTGGCAGGCCCGGCCGCTTGTGCCGTGTGCCGCCTCGGACCAGCTAAAGTGCTCCGTGCTGGTAATATGCTGCTAGCTGGGGCTGCACTTGGTAAGGGAAAGGGCTTGCTATTCTTTGACCTTGTGATTATGATGTGATGAACGTATAAAGTTGTAAATTAGAGCTTTAGGCGATTGTCACACTGAACACATCGATCGAACACATGAAGTGTGAGAATGGCGTCCTGGGTTTAGTAGCACATTCTTTCACGAAAGGGTATTTGACACCAGGTCGGTGTGAAGGATCGAATCAAAAGTGTGGCAAGCCAGCCAGAAGGCTTCTGGCGGGAACTCGCTTCATCGCCGACTCTCACTCTTGTCTCAATTACAACTGCTCTAGACTAGAATCAAGCGCTTACTCACCCCAAATTATAGAAATTATTTTGACCCTAAGGTGCCCTAAGTAAACCTTGAAAAGTGAAGATGATCATGCTCTACGTTTATTGTTCAGTATTCTGGGCTTGCTCCGTATGGCGTGGTGCAAGCGTGGCGCTGACAGTAGGATTGGGTCGCGCAGTTCACGGCGCGGGCGCTGCGATGGCAGGAGTGTCCGGGCTTGCATTAGCTGCTGCTGCACTGCCCTCTCCAAGGAGCGAGAAGGCCTTGTCTGCTCTACTTGGTGCTGTTGCTCTTGGTATGATATTGCATCAGTTTTTATGTCTTTAATCTATCTAAAATCAGCACAATAAATGTCTCGACATTAATTCAAATTTAATTCTTCAGGTGTACTTGTCGGATATCCATTTGGCGGAGCAGCAAGCTCAGTGTGGAGGCCAGGAACACCTTTTCTCCTGCTTGCTATGGCTTTCCTCGTGAATTTGGGCAAGTATATTGTATTTACATCTCATAATCATGTCAAGAACATGTCTCGCTTTCAAGTGCGTCCTCACCGAGATCATTCGTTCGCGAGTAACATGTGCGAGCATAAGTTATCTATGTAATAAGAATTTGGCGTCTAGAGATAATCGCCAACGAAATGCTCGCAGTGAGGATGCACTATTTAAGCCCCGCAAGAGCTTTTGCCATCAACCAAAAAAATCTGGAAGATTGCCGGTGCATTGCTTAATCCAGATGGCATCACTTTCAATTTGTTAAAATAAACAAGAACTACTGCTGCTCCAGCTCAAAAATATAACATTTTAATTAAATTTCAGGTTTGCAATCCATGTTCCTCGACAAGAAACGATACAATTTGGTACGTATATTGCTACAACAGCAGCAACAGTCCCTTGTCCCTCCAAATTTCACGATATCCCTGGGAATATAAATTCAGTGATGCTATTGTGACAATCCTTTTCCAGCCAGCAGAATGTTCAACCGACGACGGAGTACCACACTTCGGTCTCTCCACTTTAGTACAATGCGCGCGTCGTGGCGCTGTCGGCGCATGTGCTGTCTGTGTTCTGCTGACCACCAGTGTGATGGCAGCGCTGGAACCTTGCCTGCCGCTGTGGCTGGCTGAGCGGTTTGATGTGAAGCCTTGGCAGACCGGAGTGGCCTTTATTCCTGATAGCACTGGGTACCTGCTTGCGGCTAGTACGCTTGGTGGGTATGCCAGGAGAATTGGAGCTGAACGCGTAGCGTTGACTGGGCAGGTAAGGAACAATGTCATCATACATTACATCAAAAGAATGTTTTCGGTCGTATTGCTGGGAAGACAACTTTGGGTGATATCGAGGATAGACTGAATCAGTCGGACACAAGACCTACGCCCGATGCAGGAAAAGATAAGAGGTTTATGTCCAAGGGCGAAATTTTACTGACGAATTTAGAGCGATGAAAACTGCGAACCAAGACAAACTGGCAAGACAAAAAGGCCCGTGTAACTGGCTAACTGCAAGAAGTTTTAATGGATTTTTCAGATCTTGGTAGGCGTAGCAGCGATGTGTGTACCTTTAGCAGCGTCACCATGGGCACTGGCCCCCCCACAGTTCCTACTGGGAGCGGGTCTAGGAGCCGTTGACGCTGCTCTGGTACCGGCATTGCTGTCTCATGTTGGACCAAGGAAAGCTGCGGCGAGGGCTGCTTTATTTCAAGTATGTTCCTAAGAAAGCATAATGTGTTAGATTTTTGGGCAGCGCCACCATGGGCATTGAATATTGTACTTAAGCATAAAAGAGGTCCAGCCGAATAACCTAGAATAGTCTTAACTGAACATGGACCTTCTCCAAGGACAAGTAGCCTAACTCGTCACGTTTAGCTAGCGGATTAGCGAACGTTGTCAGGTGAACGCATTAGGCAAGGCACTTCCATGATCTAGACTAGTAGCGACAATATAACAAAGAATTACCTTACCAGCTGCTTCTTTTCCTACGTACACTGTAAAGACAGCAACCCTGCGTTACGTGACAAAGAAAAATACTAAAATTATGTTTATTTCCAACAAGGGTGCCAGCAGCGCAGCTTACGCCGTGGGTCCAGCCGTGGGCGGTGCGGCGGCGTGGGCTGCAGGCGTGCCGGCGGCTCTGCGGGCACTTGGAGTCGCCAACCTGCTTTATGCTTGCTGGCTTTATCGCGTCCTTAGCAGATATCCACTCTCTGAACATGTGAGCACAGTTTTTTTTTATGTGACAGCCAAATAAGCTAAAGAGTCAGAGCCGAAACTTCACAAGCGTGCTCTAAATTGCTTTCTATCAAGCCTTATGCTTGTGAACTATTTGTGTAGGTATCCTATATAGGTACCAGGTGTAAGAGACAGCTTCCTGCAAACTGAATAGGGGTTGCTCCAACGAAATTGAACTCTTTTCACTTCGAATTTTTTCTTCCTTATACTAAATGATCACAGCGATCAGACAATTTGTGTGGGGAAGCCCATTTTTTTTGTATATCTTTGTGAAAGTTGTACAGTTTCTTTGACTGAGCAACTCCTATCAGTTTGCGGAAAGCTGTCCCTTACACCCGTTACTGTTCTTGTTCCCCAGTGGGGTGCGAGCGTAGAGACCGACAGCGAAACAGAGGACGCAGAACTGGCCCCGTTGCAGTATTCGCAGATGCACTAGACTGCAGCCTGTAGTGGATGGAACCAGTGCAATCACGACTTAAGCCAAAACCGATCCAAAATCATATATTTTGCGGCTTCATATCAAATTCCACCAGGCTCTCAGGGCGGACTGCTTTTATGTAAAAGATTGATAAATAAACTACACCAACCTATAAAATTATGTTAAGAGAAAATGAATAAACTACTCGTATTAGAAAAGTCTTTATTTTCTTACCTTTCATCCTTTTTATAGACGAGTGTCGACACAAGTTTATCACTTTGTGAGATTTCCCCCAGATAAGATTAAGACATAAAAACTGATGCAATATCATACAAGAGCAACAGCACCAAGTAGAGCAGACAAGGCCTTCTCGCTCCTTGGAGAGGGCAGTGCAGCAGCAGCTAATGCAAGCCCGGACACTCCTGCCATCGCAGCGCCCGCGCCGTGAACTGCGCGACCCAATCCTACTGTCAGCGCCACGCTTGCACCACGCCATACGGAGCAAGCCCAGAATACTGAACAATAAACGTAGAGCATGATCATCTTCACTTTTCAAGGTTTACTTAGGGCACCTTAGGGTCAAAATAATTTCTATAATTTGGGGTGAGTAAGCGCTTGATTCTAGTCTAGAGCAGTTGTAATTGAGACAAGAGTGAGAGTCGGCGATGAAGCGAGTTCCGCCAGAAGCCTTCTGGCTGGCTTGCCACACTTTTGATTCGATCCTTCACACCGACCTGGTGTCAAATACCCTTTCGTGAAAGAATGTGCTACTAAACCCAGGACGCCATTCTCACACTTCATGTGTTCGATCGATGTGTTCAGTGTGACAATCGCCTAAAGCTCTAATTTACAACTTTATACGTTCATCACATCATAATCACAAGGTCAAAGAATAGCAAGCCCTTTCCCTTACCAAGTGCAGCCCCAGCTAGCAGCATATTACCAGCACGGAGCACTTTAGCTGGTCCGAGGCGGCACACGGCACAAGCGGCCGGGCCTGCCACGGCGAGCTGGACGGCTGCCTTCGCCCCAATACCGCGCCAACAGTCGCTTGGGCACGGCCGATGCCTATTACACCTACAAATATTTATATTACAGTCTCAGAACTCAGAACGTCTACTTTTAGGGTAGAGACAAACACTGGGATGGGGTTTTGGGTTGGATATCATTGTCACCATCAGCATAGCAACGCTTGAACTAGAGATACTCGTACTTCAGCTATAACGGCTACTACTCGTAAAAGTCCAGTCAAACATGGATCTCGCCAATCTACTAAATGGAGCAAACACGAAGCCCATACTGGAATTTGTTCAAACGTACTAATGCAAGGCACTGAAAATGGGAAATGAGGGTTGTGGAATGCTGGGTTAAAGAAAAAGGGGATTTAATTGCCCATGACTTGATAAAAAACTGTATGGTCTTACTCCTAGTTTCTTCATGTGAGATCTGATGCACGGTGGAGTTGAGGAATGAGGCGAGTGGTGCGTCGTGCTGCGCCCATAGTTGCAGCGCCTCGCCGCCCCGCACCCAGTCGGGTATTATGGGCACTGCAACGATCATTTAAGAAAGAACTGTATCTAATTGCCGTTTTGTGACTGATTGTCAGTCCATTTTATAAGTGGGAGTAATAAAAATAATAATAATAATTCATTTATTTAAAGCGATAAGAGCTCATACAAAGGATTTACAAAACTTAGGTACATAAACATCTGATTCTAAAAATCAATAAAATATCTAAATTACAATCAAAATAATAAACAATTTAAAAAATATAGGAATATATCACTTCACACGCTTTTACAGTTTGTCCGGGAAGAGAAGCTGCTGGTACATTCTTTGGGTTGACTTCCTGTCACCATCACCTACACAGTAGGATCTAGTCTAGTATAATCGCAAATATTCTGTCAGAAATCCCCGATAGGTTGATAGATATCGCGAAAGCACCTTTTTATGAGGACGACGCTCTGCTCTACCTACCCCATAAGGGAAAAATCATGTGTCTGTATGAAGTTTGTATTTATGCTTGTAAAAACCCACCTAAAACTGTTAAAAGCACGTTGTCCAGAAAGAAAGTAAGGTAGATGAGGGCAAAGGCTGCAAGCCCTTCCGTCGGATCCACTTCTTCTGTCATGTTTTAAAAAATGCTGCTCATATTATTTTTAACACCTCGTACAGCTTGAATACTCAATCACTTAATCAGTTATCACTAAGGCCCGTATTTATAAACAGCTCTCAAGTGTGACCACGAGTTTGAGTTCGTATCAGAAATGTCATTTCAGTACAAAAGGATCTGTCAAATCCATACTTAGGTAATATTGATCTCAATCTTGAGATCTCTTTATAAATACGAGCCTTAGGCCCGTATTATAATTAGCTCTCAAGAGTGACAGCGAATTTGAGTTTGTATCAGAAATGTCATTTCAGTACAAAACGATCTGTCAAATCCATACTTAATATTGCTCTCAATCTTGAGATCGCTTTAT
>JARACY010005080.1:0-23523 GCA_029255725.1 Scrobipalpa atriplicella | reverse complement strand
CATAACTGACTAAAGTATTTTATCTCACGACTGCCGCTCGGCCATACTTGTGGTTGTGGTAGTGCGTACAGACATGCGCCCTTGTGTGCATAACTACAGATTTAAGTACTATGGCGAATTCACGCACATTTAGACGATTAAGACGATGTGCGTGTAGGTACATTTACACACACAGGCAACGCCGCAGTCGTGATCTAAAAATACTATACAAGGTTAAACTTACATCGTTCATTGAGAATGAAAGAGATAGCTTGAACCCCATCGTGCTTGGTTTCAGCGATGTGCACTTGTAATATCTTGCAGTCGGGAACTTTCTCCGCGATTGGTTTTTGCACGCTACGAGATGACAGTTTGAACAAGTATTCTGTAAAAAAAAACCACGTAACTTGTAAATAAAACAGCAAGAGATTACAGCTATCGTAAATGCATTTCAATACAGTGGAGTGTAGTCCAAGTTTCTTCTTTTAGGACCAGCTAATAACAGGACTGTGGTATATTTTTCTGTGCGATATAATAAGAAACATTAAAAGTTACTCTCTGCTTTAATTTTTTTATAATATAAGGTCAGTAGTAGTTTTTGAGTTTATTCGTTAGAAACATTCGTCAGCGTACCAGAAACAGATCTACAGGGGTTGTTCAGTCAACGAAAGTGAATAACTTTAAGCAGGTAAATCTTTTAGGAAATAAAAAAGAAATTTCACTTTCCCATACAAAATGACTACTCCGATCGGAAATAGTACATTGTTTATCGAGGGGAGAACATGACCGATTCCTACGAGGGTGTAGTTTGAGGCCCGAAGCGCACAATAATAATAATACACACGAGTTGGGAATCGCATTTTCTTCCGAGTTATACATAGTGCTTTATACTACACCTATGAGGAAAATATAATTTAAAATCCTTGTAAGATAAAGAACGATATCACTTACATGAGAAGATATCTTAAGAACATTTGAAGTGTCATCATCCATTCGAACAGAACACAAACAAACAAAACACATATTAATACAGTTACACATTACATCGAAAACACTAAACACTTAATTTACATTAAATAAGTCAAATAAATCAAAGAACGAAAAGGAATTCGCGCGGACATGTTGATTTTGCCATATTTTTTACTTAAAAATATAAAAGAGGCAAATGAAGAAAAGCACATACTGCCAAAAAATGTAAGTGGCCAGTATCGTTTTGTGGGCTTCGAGATACAAACTTTTTGTGTTTTGGCATCCGCCTGTTTCTAGTTTTGAATTGTGAATTAAAAAAAAATAAAGGAGGGGAGAAAATACTTTCTCCCCATCCCATATATTTTTGCCGACCGCATATTCGTTCGCTTGGATTTACGTACTTCTTCCCTTTTTTCAAGTAAAAACTAATATACTTTATACTACACCTATTCGTAAAGTATATCAGTTCTTACTTAAAAAAAGGAAAGAAAGTACGTAAATCCAAGCGAACGATTATGCGGGCGGCAAATATGTATGGGATTTACTTTCTCCCCTAGGGGAGAAAGTATTTTCTCCCCTCCTTTTTTTTTTTAAATTCGTAATTCAAAACTAGAAACAGGCGAATGCCAAAAAACAAAAAGTTTGTATGTCGAAGCCCACAAAATGATACTGGCCACTTACATTTTTTGGCAGTATGTGCTTTGCTTCATTTGTCTCTTTTATATTTTTAAGTAAAAAATATGGCAAAATCAACATGTCCGCGCGAATTCTTTTTCGTTCTTTGATTTATATGACTTATTTAATGTAAATTAAGTGTTTAGTGTTTTCGATGTAATGTGTAACTGTATTAATATGTGTTTTGATTGTTTGTGTTCTGTTCGCATGGATGATGACACTTCAAATGTTCTTAAGTTATCTTCTCATGTAAGTGATATCATTCTTTATCTTACAAGGATTTTTGATTATATTTTCCTCATAGGTGTAGTATAAAGCACTATGTATAACTCGGAAGAAAATGCGATTCCCAACTCGTGTGTATCGGTCATGTTCTCTCCTCGTTAAACAATATACTATTCCGAATAGGTGTAGTATAAAGGTATTTTTTATTTCATTTCCTGAAAGAATTTCCCACTGAAAGTTGTTCAGTTCCGTTGACTGAGCAACCCCTGTCAGTGTGCGGGAAGCTGTCCCTTACACCCAAAATAGGCATTACCTAAATATCTGAGAAAAGTGTTTGTTTGTGTGCAATTAGGCCGATCGACTTGATACCCACACGAAAAGAAGATGTGTTTAATTTTTAACGGATTGTTCATAGATCTGACCGAGAATAAAACATAGTACCAACTTACCGTCATACTCATTCGTTAGCTTGTTCAGTAAGTGAGGAACGTGTATGAATATCAGTCCGCCGCCGTTGTTCTCATTGGATTTCACAATCCCGGTCACAAAACATATCAAACGTTGGGGTTTCCCCAGCGAAGTTTTTTCTGAAACCTAAATAACAAGATTTTATAAATTACTTCAACATTCTGTAATAACTTGTAATTCAGAAATTACATATTTACCGAATAAAGCTTTTACATAGGTAATAGTAAGTATCTCATATTGTTTCTTGTCTGCATAAGCACGTGCGTAAGTTCGTCATATTTAAACAGGCCAGAATAATTATTTCAAAAGGCCTAGTTTCCAGTCAAAAGTTCTTAAAAGTTTAAGAGGCAAAAGAGTTTCCCGACTGTCCATTCTCTTTTTTTCCGCAGTCAGATTTCTCTTTTCTGCACTGTGAGTGCAAGAGAGAGATCGGATTGTCGTGCAAATGTTTCAAAAGTCTGGTGATAAAAA
The DNA here is from genome assembly GCA_029255725.1 of Scrobipalpa atriplicella. Lineage (NCBI taxonomy): Eukaryota > Metazoa > Arthropoda > Insecta > Lepidoptera > Gelechiidae > Scrobipalpa > Scrobipalpa atriplicella. The sequence continues at coordinate 20,736 of JARACY010005080.1, read as the reverse complement.
TGTTTCGTCCAGTGACGGAGATGGGCAACAATTGGAACAGCTATGTCCCCTCTCAAGGCCCATTCAACCAGACTTTGATACTATTTGCAACTTTACTTGTTGCCAAAAGGACTCGTTTCCATGCCATAAAACAATATTAAAAAACTTACCCTAGTGATAACAATGTTCCGTCCAGCGACGGAGCTGCTGAACTCGGGCACGTGGAACAGCTGCGTGATGACGTCACTGGCCTCCAGCACTTCGTATGAGCCGCTCTCTATGTCCCCTCTCAAGGCGCTTTCGACCAGACTTTCGAACTCTTCGTCGCCGATGTCTGTGGCTGAATGTTAACTGATTATTTCGGTTACTTACTAGGTTAGTTACTTCCATGCTGGACTGGGAGTGATAGAAAAACATAGAATGTGCCAGCTGCATCTCCTCCCAGGCATGCTGTAAAAACCAGCTAAGGGATTCGATGGTTCCAGTATATTGCAATTTAGGCGATGGGCTGACAACCCGTCACTATAGCAATATACATAATCATCTGTAATAAAAACCCTTAAAACTTGTAACCTCTGTTTAGGTCGTTTACGCTCTGCCTACCCCATTAGAGATAAAGGCGTGATTATATGTATATATGTATGGTAAGTCTTTTTAGTCACCGGTTAGGCATGCCATGTCATGTGTAGCGCAAGGGTGTAGAGACTAGAGATAATTTATATCAATGGCCTCAATTCACGCCGTCCAGTTACTAATTCTAATTCTTAGTAGCGCTGTCACTTTCTTAACTTTGACATAAGAACAGGATAGCAAACAAATACGTGAATTTGACATTTCTTATCTGACATAAGACTGCTTAAATTAATTAAAATTAGTGAGCACGCTCTATGGTCATTCCTTATTTAAAGCGCCGTACGTCAAATTAAGAATGTCAAAGTCACGTGTTTGTTTGCTATCCTGTTCTTATGTCAAATTTAAGAAAGTGACAGCGCTACTAAGAATTAGAATTAGTAATAGTGCGTCCTGAATTAACACCAATGTCTAAAACAGATGTTTCACCTTTCGTAGACGAATCTTCTTGTATAGAAGCTTCCTCTGTATGAGCTGGTTCTACCGAGCTGCCTTCAGGTTTCACTTCATCACTGTTTTCAAACTTCCTCTCACTGACTGACCTTTTCACAACTTTCGCTACTAATTTCTTGCCATTGTGTGTCCTGCCTAGTATTATTTTGTCCGGTATATCTGAAATAAAAATAAAATAATATTCACTAGAGTCTGTGCGAAAAGAGAACAGGCATGGAATTTGAGGGCGCGCATTTGTATTAAATTAACTGTCGCTTGGTCGTGTGAGGATTATGTCCAGGTCTTTAACAGTAACCTTCTACATTAAATTTTGGAGGTTTTAGGTCAAAGACCTAGGCATGAACCCCACCCAACCAGCCGCTGGTTAATTAATACAAATGTGCGCCCTCTAATTCTATGCCTGTTCTCTTTTCGCACAGACTCTAGGTACTCTAGGTTCTTTCATGCTGGACTGTAGGAGCGATAGAAAATCATTGAATGTTCCAGCTGCCCTTCCTGAATGCATGCTGTAGAAGTCAGCAAAAGGGATTTGAGGGTTACAGTATATTTTAATATGGGCGATGGGCTGACAACCTGTCACTACACCCAATACACATTAGACATTACAATCTAAAATTGCCTCAATTTTTGTCAGACGTGGTGAAGGCGCCTTTTACGAGGCGTTTTACGCTCCGCCTACCCCGTAAGAGATAAAGGCATGAATGTATGTAATCATGATATTATCATAGTTCGTCTGTTAGGCTAAGCAGAATCGTGAATTAATGATAGGCTGCTCATAGTGCTCAAAAATACACTTAAATTCTGATTTAGATAATATTATTCTGTAATAGAAACCTTACCTTTAAAATTATATTTAGTCAATATTTTAATTTTACTGCTTTGATATTTTTGCATTTCTGATAGTAATCTTGATTCTTTTAACTTTTCTGTAGATTTTTTTGGAGTTTGCTTGACAGTTTGTTTCTCCTTAGGTTCTTCTGAAATCACAGTTAGTTTTTAATAACTTAAAAATGAGAAAATTACAAAGAACATACTGGGTGTAAAAAAAAAAGATGTACAAACTTTAGCGTATGCACCTACTCATGAAATTGAACAACATTTCCCAGGGAACGTTGATCAAAATATGAAAAAAATGGTTGTCTGTAAAAAACATTGATGAAATGGCTCGAGCGTAACGGGACAATCCGCGTAACGTTACATGTCATCCTTTTTCGTGCGTGCAGCCGGCGTTCATCGATTTATTAGACGCCTCTCCCATACGAATGGTGTGGTGCCAGGTGCTTGAGTCTTTTTGTCACCTTTCTGTGGTCACCTCTTTTTCCACTCAGTATACTTCTTCTTCTTCCTAGCCTTTTTCCCGTATCTCTTGGGGTCGGCTACCTAATCTAGGGGATTGAACGAGGGTACTGGTTTTTACACAGAGCGACTGCCATCTGACCTCCGCAACCCAGAAGGGAAACCAGACCCAATTCTAGATTAGGTTACACAACCTTTGAATTTCTTCGTAGGTGTGTGCAGGTTTCCTCACGATGTTTTCCTTCACCGTAAAAGCACCGAATAAACGTACATATGAAATTCGAAATCCGAAAAACACATTGGTACGTGGTGGGATTCGAACCACGACCTCCTGCACAGAAGGCCGCGGCCCTATCCACTACACCATCCGGGCTGTCAACTGAACACTCAGTATACTTACCACTTTTATTTAGTTCTAATTTACTTTGGTGTGCATCCTTCTTTTCACTCTCAATATGTTTCACAGTATCGGTAGTTTCTTCTTCTAGTGGTGTATTTGGTATACTAACTATGTTTTCTACTATATTAAATTGGTATGTTTGAATGTCTTTTACCAAACTGCAATAACAGAAAACATAAATAAGTAAAAATAAGCTATCAAAATATACAGAATTAAAGATAAAATATAGTTTTATATTCTTTCTTACCTAGATGAATCTATCTCTGTAGGTAAATCTATTTTAGTTGCATCCTTTAGATTTTGAACAAGACCTGTAAAACAAGATATTTTTAAAGTATGCTGTAGCACCAAAGAAAATATAGTAGCACTAAGCACTACAACGCTGGAGCCGTATTTTTGAAACACTCGAATCGAATTCGCATACGAAAGACTAACATTCGCATAGTAAATTGTGTGAAAATCGCATGCGAAAGTTACTCTTTCGTATGCGCATCGGAATTCGAGTAATTCAAAAATACTGCTCCAGGTCTTCTGTGGTACCTAATTTTTGGTATTTACATTATATTTATTATAATCGTCATATATTTGCATTAGCTCTCTTTTTCTACATGTTTTCAAATTTCAATTATTATTTCAATCGTTATTACGCACTTATAAAATTATTACAGTACCTAATGAAGTTAAAAAAGTCATTACCTTCATCAGTAGATACCTCATGAAGTCCATATGCATCAAGAATGAATATTTTTCCATTGCTTTCTAGAAGAACCCAGCCCTTTTCCTCTAGAATACTGTACTGCTCATCTGATAATGTGATCTGAAATAACAGAGTACTCAATAAATAGTATGTTTCGTGCAATAGTAACTTTCAAGTTATTAATAAAATAACGCAAAAAAAGCAGTTTAACAATTTCTGAAAGAAGTAAAGTCACGCACGCCCTTACGCACGCACGCATGCCTGTAAGCACGCAAGAACGCCCGTGACGCCCACCCCCACTTACACACGCACGCAAGCCCGCCCGCACGCACGCCCACCGCACGCACGCCCACCTGTACCCACACGCACGCACGCACGCACACACAGTAGTATTCTCAACAAAAAATTATAGAATTAGAGTCAGGAGTTTATTTAACAATGTGTACCTAGGTAGAACTTTATTTTTTTGTGTATATTTAGTTAAGTGTATGAAGTGATTAATGTGTTTGTTTATGGTATGAATGAATACAAACTTCTGTGCATGTGTTGTCCTGCTTGTTCATAATATTGACCACATCCACCTCCTCTTGGTCCTCCGATTCTTTGACCTGGACTGTTATTGTCATGTCTTTTTCTGCCTGAAAAAGAATTAAATTATGATAAGCCATAGATAAAATTTTATACAACAGAAAAATCAAATTATATTACACATTTTCTGAGGTTTGCACAACTGTAACTCTCTTTAATAAAACAATTTTGTATTTGTATTTACATATCTCATGCTCAGTAAGTGGTTCATACAACCCTAAAACCCGGGATGTAAGTGGTACTTTGCATCATAGGTTTTGAAACCTATGCTGCAAAGTAATTTGAATAAGGAACTGTCAAATTGCAAGAAAAAAAAAGTTGATAGCCTTATTTCAAACACACGGAATCGGATGATTAATCGAATCGGAATCGATTTTAAAACAAATTCTATTCGAATTTATTTAAATATCGAACTGGCCAGTACTAAATATGACGCATAGAGTCACGGAATAAGGCCATAAAAATGTAAACATAGGATTATGAAAATTATGAAATTTTTACTCTGTGGTTTTTATAACATATTTATAACCTCAAAACTTGAGTTTGTCGATTTATTACTTAGCATTTTATTATAAAACATTAACAAATTAAACAGTCAGTATACTTAACAAAATGTCTACTTGCAAATTAGATAATTTTTCTTACGCGAATGCATATATTTGTGATGGTTAAATTCGCTCATAGTGAGTTGGTATTGCCTACTGTTTCGTCGTAATTTCATGTTTTAATTTTCTTATATTTTCCCATAATTTTAACTTATCTTTCATTCGATATGTAAAGCATAGTGCTTACCTCATGGTGTAAGTCATCAAATGCATACTCGTACCATTAGCGCCCTCGCTGCGCTCGGGCGCCAAAAACCTCGTATGCATTTGATGACTTACATCCTTTGGTTAGCAATATACTATTGTATTTTTGTACAATTTTTAAGGAGGGAAGTACTCTAAATCGGGCTAAACACGGTCCGGCATTTGACTTTGTTAGTATAGTTAATAGTTGAATTTTCAATAAATCTATATATGGTTAGCTTCTCTAAAATATGGAGAACAACTAGATTCATAGATATAATCTAAAAATACTATGATTACACCAGGAAATCATCAGAAATATCATGAAAATCTGGCGTCTCAATGCCGAATTTGAACAACTGTGACATTTCTATGAGCTTAGAAACAGCAAATGTTATATCGAAATCACCGTATATATGAAGAACATCATAATCAACTCTGTTTTTCAATACTTTTTGTATACATTGAGATATATGCAAAAATATATGAAATCGGCTTGAAACAGCCCCATGCTAGAAAAGGACAGAGCGCGCATTCTGTCATTGGTTTGAAAGGGACAGTTGCCGCGAGCACATAGACCCTTAACGTATTTAACTTGTGTTTTATTTTAGTTGTCCAATACATAATGGAAAATTCCAAACATATGGAAAATCAAAATAAATAAAACATAACTTAACTCCGTTAAAAATTGTTTTATTAAAAGTGTATTCTTTGAAGGAAAAAAAAAATTAGAGGGACAAATAAAATATGATTAAGATTTAATCTGTTTTTGTAAGAAAATGTTAATTTCTGATTGGAAAGTATGAATGAAGAGAACTAATTCATATTTATTTATAAAAAATATATAGACATAAATAGCCTACCTCACCCTGCACAGTTGCAGCAGATTCCAAAGTTTGAAGTAGATAACTATTGCCATATAGATTGTTAACCTCTTCTGACACCTCAGGAGCTGGCAGAATGAAGTTATCTGGCAGGTTACAAAAAGTTACAAACTGTGTAAAAAAAATGTTGGGCATAAAAAAAAGGGCAAAACCAAACTTAAGGGTGTGAACCAAACCAAACCATCTGAACAACTCTCCATAAGGAACATAGATCAAAATATGAAAAAGAAAGTTGGGCCTCCCATACAAATAGTGCCACTGCCAGCAGATGCTTGAGTCATTTTGTATAGGAAGCCCAAATTTAAATAAAATATTTCGACTTATATTCCTTCAGAAAAGTTGTTCAATTGTAAAGTTCAATCAGCTAATTTTTATACATCCTGTATAAAATCTTCCTGAAAATCTTAAAAATTGTGAAATAATTAAAAAGGTTCTGTTATTGCATCATAGTGAAGTCTTTATCATAATTGCTTCAAACATCTATTTGTAGATAGAGATAGATAAAGAGCTAGTCACTTATTTTAAAACTTACCGGAAACAGAAATCAGTTCTCCGGGATTATTTTCAACATCCACAAAGAATTCTTGCGGGTTCACATCATACACTGCACATGCCTGTGCTTCAACCATACCTTCATTTACATCTTGAACCTCGGTCACATATTGCACTTGGCGATTTACTGAAATAAAAAATAAAAATCAAATTATTTTATTATATTAATTTATTATTTTAATTTTATTATATTAATATTAATTGTTTTTATTTTGCTATAGACTTGTTTATTTATTTATGAGCCTGTGGTGGCCCACTGCAGGGCAAAGGCCTCTCTCCGTCTCTTCCATTCATCACGGTTTAGCTTTAGCACCAGTTCTAGCCTGCCACATCTTTCGGGGTTGTCCACGTAGCGTAGTAAAAAATATCACAGTAGAATTTAACAGCAAGTGCAGTGGAAGTTAAAAATAAGAACAATACTTGTTAAAAACATTTATGAGAAAGTAGTTCTTGTTCTTGGGTACAGATAACTTACACATAAATGTCCCATTGTCCTGAATTACGAAGAACTGGTCAGACTGTGCTTCAGGGTTGTTGTTAGTCGGCAAGAACTCATAAGCAGGAAATGTATTCTTATCCATTTCTTAAAATATTGGGCATCAAGCATCAAAGTTGAACGAGACTGCAGCTAAGCAATAAGCACAAGCACGCAGGAGTTACAAATACTTTTTAGAGCTTTGTGATTTTGTTTACTGTCATCCATTTATTATGTGAGATAAATAATTATGATTCAAATTAAAATAATTCATTCAAATCAAAACAACACAACAAACAATGCACATGCACAAAAAGGCCGTCAACGTAGCGAGAAGTTTTATTTTTTTTTTTTTAATATAAGGTTTTACGGCTCTGGAAACTGAGTCCTTTTGAGCCAGTCTTATTTACTTCCAGTGTTGCCAAGTCTTTTCGACGTAAAGTCGCAGAAAAATGAATTCTAGGTAGCCTAAAATCGCCCAATTTTTTTTAAAGGTGAAGTAGCCTAAAATCGCCCAAAAAATTAGAAAAATAGCCTAAATGGCTACTTTTTTGCCTCATGAAACCGAAAAGGACAGGATGGCTTAAATAAATGCTTGTTTTTATAAGTACATATACTTTTTAAGGACACTTATGACTAAACTTTCGGACAAAATAAAAATGCTTAAGTTTTCGTGCGACTTAAACAATCAATAAAAGAAATGTGTTATACGAAATATGTATGTCTCTGTCATCTTTGTGTCATATAGAAATGATCTAAATTCAGAACAAAAAAGCGGCACTGATGCTCTATCTAATCTGTGGTATAGTTGTGCGTTTCGTTTCACTAAGAAAATTTTCATCTTTTCTGTCATAAGTTCTTTTAATCTTGAAGTAGCCTAGTGTCGCCTAATATTTTTTCGAGATAGCCTAAATGGCGACCAGTCGCCATTCCCAATTTTTGGTCGCCGCGGCACCTTTCAAGATAGCCTAAATGGCGATAAGTCGCCGCACTTGGCACCACTGTTTACTTCCTCTATGGTAGCGAGCGTCAAACCCCACCACCATAGGAAGGACATTACCCTGCCGATCGGGCTCGTTTTGACACTACATTGCTTGTGCACGAATCTTACTTGAAAAACTACTGAAGCTATGAAGCAATGTATATCAAATCGGGCCCGATCGGCCGGGTAATGCAAACCATAATTTTGATTTATTTTATCTTTTTATTTTTATCTAGAGTTGAGGCTTTCTGTCCACTTTAAAAAGCAACTGTTTATTATTTTTACTAACACCACCTCTTTTTTGAAGAAAACCTATTATCGCATTATAGGTTTAAGCGTCGGTGTAGTACAATTATATTTTTAAGAAACGAACGAAACGCAACTAAGTACGAACTAACAAAGCAACGAAACGAAACGAAAACAGCTGATTGTCAATTTGAAGCTACGATTTGAAGTGTAAAAAAAAAAAAAAACAGTTTTATTTATATTTTATAGATTTTTTTTGGTAAAACGGCTACACGATGGCGTTTATATCACGTACAAGGCTCCTAATAAATCCCAGGATAAGCCCAACTGTGTTGGGTTCCGTTCGGAGTTTGATATCGAAACATCTTATCTATTCTGAGTTCGGCGATCCTGTGAAAGTTGTGAAGTACAAGGAGAGCAGTGTACCTGAGCTGGGTGAGCAGGATGTGCTTGTAAGGATGCTGGCGGCGCCGGTCAACCCTGCTGACATCAACACCATACAAGGTATACTATACCTACTGTTACTCCTCACCATCTCCCTAGCCTTTTCCCGTATTTCACGGGGTCGGCTTCTGTAACTATACACTTGATATATCTCAATACATCAGCTTTTATATTGTTATGCTACTACCAGTTATGCTTAACAATATTATGCTTTAACTGTTATGCTTTTTAATGTTATGCTAAATTATTGTTAGGCATCAAAACATTATGCTAAGTTATATTATTACAATAAATATGGAACCAAAAGCAATTACACGGGTGTAAAGACAATTTTTTTTTACCCAATAGAGAGTTAATTTTTATCCTACTCAATGCAGAAAATAAACATAACCTGTTGTATGAGAAAAAGAAAATGCAAGACTATTTGTGAATGAATTTATTCCTAAAAGAAGGTAATGCTATTCTTTTGTTGTGCTTTTTATTTTGAATTAAATAAATGATTACATAGAAAACAATATTGTTAAATTTTTAATCTAATTGTTTCAGGTAAATACCCAGTGAAAGTAGACTTGCCTTGTGTACCTGGTAATGAAGGTGTGGGGATTGTTGAAGATGTAGGCAAAGCGGTGCAGGATATTAACAAAGGATGTAAAGTTATTGTCACAAAACCAGTCCAAGGCACGTGGAGGGATGTTGGTACATTCAAAAAAGAAGTTCTAAGAGTAGTTCCTGATGAATTGGGGGTTGTTGAAGCTGCTACACTCACTGTCAATCCATGCACTGCATACAGAATGCTCACAGATTTTGTTCCAGTAAAAGAAAAGGGTCTAGTTGTCATACAAAACGGTGCTAATAGTGCCTGTGGACAAAATGTGATACAAATATGCAAAGCATGGGGTGTGAAAACAGTCAACATTGTAAGAGATAGGCCAGACATAAATGAGTTAAAAAAGTACCTGACAGACTTAGGGGCTACTTATGTTCTTACTGAAGAAGAATTACGTGCAACCAAAATCTTTAAAGACAAGGAGATAGATAAACCTTCCTTGGCCTTAAACTGTGTAGGTGGTAAGAGTTCATCAGAAATGCTGAGGCACTTGCAACATTCAGGGAAAATGGTCACCTATGGTGGCATGTCTAGAGAACCAGTTATCATTCCAACTTCAGCATTTATCTTCAAGGATGCCTCATTCCATGGCTTCTGGATGACCAGGTGGAATGAGAAAGCCAATCAGGCTGATAAAGACAAGATGATGTCAGAACTCATCACATTGATGTGTGAAAACAAACTCAAAGGACCAGTTCATAAGATGGTGAAGTTTGAAAAGTATGAAGAGGCATTGGGCAATGCATTAACAGCGAAAGGATTTACTGGCTGTAAATATATTCTAGACTTTAGTTGTTTATTTTAACTCTACTTACATCCCTAGTGGATGAAGAAAACAATGCAATACAAATAATACAGAAAATTTTAATTAAACTTAAGATATCAAATATACCTATGCAGTTTTTTTGTGTCTTCATGTTTCAGACATTATTTTTAAGAATTTGAATTAAGTTTTATTATTTCCATTCTGGCAGCAGTATAAAACTTGCATGATTTGATGTACCACATAAATCTAAACAAAAATCAAATTTCCCTAAAAACTACAGAACAATCCCGCGCATCTCTCCTCACGGTCATCGAACGAAAATCCTCGTCATATTGTAAACAAGCGCCTGTAATACTATATCAGGCAAACATTGGAACAAGATGACCCGTCAACCCGTCGAAGTGTGGTGTCGTGTCGACTGGTGGGAATTAGCTTAGCTTGGGCTTGATAATGAGACTTATTACTATTTTTTTTCCAGGCGTTTCTGATAATCTGCCTGACTTACCATCTATCCCAGGAAATGACGGTGTTGGCGTAGTTTTGGAGACAGGCGAACATGTATTCAGAGTGAAAAGAGGTGACAGAGTTCTCATTTGGGGACCTGGTCTTGGCACTTGGAGATACCATGGTGTATTCGATCAGCAGGACGTCATACCTATCTCCTCGCACATTTCTTTACCAGATGCTGCCATGATCACTAGCACTACCACCATGACAGCTCACACACTTGTCACAGATTTTTTTCAACTGGAATGTGGTCAGACGGTTATACAGAATGCAGCTGACAGCATAGTTGGCCAAAGCGTTATACAGATTTGTAACGCGTATGGAATCAAAACATTTAATATTCTAACAAGTGGTATGCATTATGATAATGAAACTGTAAAAAGATATCTCAAATCCTTAGGTGCTACAAATGTGTTCACGCTAGAAGAAGCAGAAGCATTGATCACCTTCAGTCCAAGTGCAAACGCAACCAAATATGGGTTCATTTGTTTAGAAGGAAGACACGAAGATATAATACTGAAGTTGCTGCAAAGAAATGGAGAAGTAGTGTATTACGGCGACGCTGCTAACTCTAATTTAGATAAAACATTTCTGAGGCCTGATCTGACATTCCATAGGTTTGATTTCACAGAGTGGGACGAAGAAGCATCTTGCGTGGAAAAAATCAAATTGATGACGCAGATAACTCGACTGGTAACTGTGGGGAAATTGAAGTCGCCGATGTATCAGCCAATAAAACCTAAAGATTACCTGACGGCCCTAACATGCACGAAGAATTGTGAAGCTCAAAATACAGTAAAATATTTATTTGATTTTAGTCATCGATAGTTGATTTGATATGGCTTTGTTATTATTTTTATTTCTCTAATTAAACGTTTTTTTATGCATGTTTATTATCAATAACAGAAAACGTGACCGGTTGCGTAGGTAGCTTCCTACGAGTAGCTAAACAGCATAAACCGGGAAAGGCTTTTTTGTTTCTTTTTATACGTTCATTGTATGAGCAATTCGTAGCTGTCGCTACGACCGCGGCGTAGATGATTTGTGGCTTCGAAAAGTGGTACGTAGTAATCTTGGGTAGTAGTGAGAGACTGATTTTGTAAACACTTCCACTTTTCAAAGACGTGTCTGACTTGTTGTTGAATAGCTTAGAATAGACAATAAAATAAATTAAAAGCCAAATTGCATACTATAAGTATTTATTTTAAAAAATCTTTAAAAATTAAAAAAATCACAAACATCACGGAAGGCTGAAATCAAACACGTAATTAATTGTACTAAAGGCTTCGCATTGCACCGTATTTCTTATAGCCGTGACGTAGTTTTTCAGTTCAACTGGCGTATACATCGGCGCTTTGAATTTCCCAGTGGCTATGAGTTGAGCAATCTGGCTTATCATTTTAGTTTTTTCAATACATGTGGCGCATTTGTACCATTCTGCAATATCAAACCGGTGGAATGTGAGGTCGGGTCGCCAAGATCTTTTGCATTGCATTGAGCAGTAGGCACAGCCATAGTAGATTGTTGCTCCATTTCTGTCAAGCAACTTGAGGAGGACATCTTCATATCTACCTCCCAAGCAATTTAGACCTAAAATTGGTCTTTTTAAAGACGTGTTGAAGTCCGTCATTAGCTCTGCTTCTTCAAGCGTCAATACGGTAGTGGCTCCGATGTTGTAGAGATGTTTTCTCACGGAGTCGAACTGGCAATGCGTTGAAACTATATTGAAAGTGTTGATGCCTAAAGCTCTGCAAACCTGTATAACACTTTGTCCAACAGGGCTATTTGCTGCATTCTGTATGACAGTTTGTCCATGTTGGATTGGGAAAAAATCCTTTATTAATCTGTAAGCTGTACTCGGAGCAGCTGCGATCATGGAAGCTTCGGGTAGAGGGATATTCGGCGAGATTTTGAATAGGTCCAATTCGTTAAAAATTCCGTAGTATCTCCACGTTCCTAGACGGGGCCTTGCTATGATGACTCTGTCTCCTTCTTTCACTTTGCTAACTTTCTTCCCGATTTCTACCACATTTCCAACGCCTTCATCTCCTGGTATTGTTGGCAAATTTGGCAGACAGGTAGAAACACCTGCAATAATAGGGATTCTTCTATATAAAAATTTGTTGAGTTTACTATTTGTACAGTTTACTATGAAATAATACGGATTGCTGCCACTTAATCCAGCTTGCGCTTGATGGTGGAACAAGCTTAAGCTTTGAGGCTAATTCTGTTATATAGGTCTATCATACCATACCTTGTATAGTGCATACATCAACGGGGTTGATTGGTGCGGCCAGCATTCGCACCAGGACGTCCGTCTCCCCGAGTTCAGGTACTAAGTTCTCCCTGTATTTTAAAACGCATAGTGGATTACCAAACTGGGAGTATACGAGCTGTTTCGACATCAAGTTCCTGATAGAGTTTACCAAGTTAGCAGCTCTGCTTAACCTAGGGGATGGTAAAAATGATAAAAGGGCCATGGCAATTTTGATCAAGAATAAAATGCTTTGTTTATTTAACTTTTACATGTAATTTATTATTTTGTTTGTAAAAATATTGTGCGTATTTTGTTCATGTGATTGATGTATTGATGTGATGCAAAGAGAATATAAATAAAACTAGCGTTTTTGATGTGATGATTGATGACGGTTCAACTTTTTTTTTTGACTGATATTATACCATAGAGACGCATGAGAGTCACAGATTTCCACAGGCTCATGCTATGCTAGTGCCCTCACTAGTGCCCATTATCTCCCACGTTGTTTTTTTTATTTGAAGATTTTCGAGGCTTTTCAAACACTGACTGGACTGGGCACTTTCAAAAGAAAATTAAACGAAGAAGCCAAAAGCAATGGCCATAAGTGTTCTAAGTATTTCTATTATCAATTTTAACCAAGTGTTTTAGCTCTTGTTTTTTTTTTAATTCGCAATTGAAACCACGGTTTTAAGATATTACAGTTTTATTATTCTAAAGCAATTTTTTTGATCAATCAATAGATTCATTGGGATTAATAGGCGTAGTTTCATCTCGTAAAAACCGAGACACGCGTTGGTCCAAATCCTTTCGAGCAAGGGGCGCAGTGGTACTCGGTGGAACTATTGATTCTGGTGGCAGTTGGATCGGCTTAGGGATCCGGAAGCGGCGAGCTCTGGTCAGCTGCCAGGCCGCGCTGGTGTTCTTTAAGCCCCCACACGACATTCCTGCTTCTTCGTCTATGGCTGCAAGGGCTGGCCGAGGGACACTGGGAAATAAGTTGCAAATATTTTTATTTTTCTCGTATTGCTCATTGAAGTTAAAGTTTAGCAAAAAAAAGAATATCCTCTTCATATGGTAAGGTAACTTACTATCCAAGAGTGATGGAGGTCCGTAACCGAGCTGGTGCGATGACAGAGGGCAAGTCAAACGAAGAGTTCCTTTTAAGTCCTAAAATAAAAAGAAGGAACTAAAGCAAAGCACAATTATGAAAGAAAAAAGAAAAAATCATAGTAAAACATTTATTATTTTAATAAAATTATAGCGTTGTTTTTTAATCTACCTTTCCAAGAGCTCGTAACATAATAATCGTATTTTTTAAGTTGATCTTAATTAAGACTAGTTTTCCGCCACGCGGTTCCACCCGCGGCTTAATGAGATTTCCCGTGGGAATGAGATACTTTCCCGCGGTATAAAGTAGCCTATGTGTTAATCCAGGGTGTCAGCTAACTCCATACCAAATTTTATTAAAATCGCTCCAGCCCTTTAGACGTGAAGAAGTAAAAAACATACACACTCACAATCTTTCGCCTTTATAATATTAGTGTGATTACCTGAGTTCTTAACGTTATGGATAGAGCTTCTGTCTTTCCATTTCTGCGAGCAGACGGGACAGTTGGAACGTCTGATGGACCACCGAGGAATCTCTTCATCCTCGGAGTTCGATTTCATCTTCTGTAATCCTGGGACTTCCAAATGGACCTGGTTAAAAGAAATAGACTAAATGGAGTATGTATAGATAGAGATTTGTTGTGATTGAGTTCCAGCTGAAAAATAAAAAGTAGATCCAATCTGAAATTTTAAAATCTTCTAGGTACTTATATTTTAATACGGCTGTTCACTTACACTATTTGTCGTTATCCAACCAACGACATGTTTCGGAGCTCGCACAGTGCGAGGCGCGAGTCGGCCGCGCGAACATCGTCTACTCTACGCACTCAACCGCCTGATGTGATGAAGGAGCACCGCAGCTCCGAAACATGTCGTTGGATAACGACAATAGTAAGTGAACAGCCGTAGTAAAATATAAGTTATTATGTCTCACTGAAGTTTAAATACTTCTAGGTATGTTCTTTGCATTCAGTTGGTAAAGCTGGTGTTCATTAGATTCCAGAATAGGCGCAGATTATTTATGCGATTCCAATGATCGTCTGTAACTAAGGACGGCCTTGGCCATATTTTCCAAGAGTGTACGTATTATTAGAGGTTCCTACCTATGTCTATATGAACGCCACGTCTTCTGTAGATTACAGCAGCAGGAATGTTGTATGTATTAAAAGCCAGTATGGGTGGGTTTTTCATGTCTTCAAATAAATAATTATTGTATTCTATTCTATTCTGTTCTATTCTTGTCGAGTCGAGATCACGAAACTCCCGTCATACTGGCCATATCACTCGAACAATACTTGGATATTGTATTACCTACTCCATTCTTGAATATTCTTGATACTTACAGCAGCAGGGACGTTAGTAGTGGTAAAGGCCAGTATGGATGGGATGTCCATGTCTCGTCGTGTCGATATCCGCGACACCCGGGATCTTGACATGCTGCGGTCCGTCATCCTCATGTTGAAGCCGTGCACGCAGGGCTCTATTATTGGCCTAGTGACAAAAAAAAAAGACTTTATATTTTATCTACCTAAACGTCGCGTTTACCGTGGCCTGGATCCTGGATTCTCAAAGGTATATTACCGACATTATCGGCATGTTGACCAAAGGGACCTAGCAACCTTGACAAAAACTCTAAACAGCGATCAATGCACAACATCATCATTGTTCTGGTGAGGTGTATATGAACAAAAACTAAAGTATAGTATAAGTAATTTAATAATCAAATTATACCTCAGAGTTACTACATCGAACAAATATCTAAACCATATTGTTGCACCTACTTACCTATAATTACCCACATAATTATGATTGTTGAGCTTTATTCGTCGCAAAACGGTGAGAGAGTAGCGGTCATAAACTTAATAATTGAATAGAAAGAGAAAGTTACGTTCAAGTGGGAAAATGTTAATTTTTACTGAGATTCGCTTTTGTCAACAGAAGGTATTATGCATTGTTACATAGATGCTCGCTTATTGTTTGCAGCAGGTACTGTTCCCGAGCTAGAATACCTATTATGATTAGAAATATTATAATTTTAGCTATTTATCTTTGACCATTATGGCATTTTACAGAATGTCGTATTTGGAACACAGGATAGAAAAAACATGACCAAATATGATGATAGGTTCGCTTAATATATCATGAACATAACAAATAGAATAGCTAGATTATTAGATAGTTAGGTATCGCCGTAGCTACCCACGACACGACGACGTCGTATAGTGCATTGTACGACGACATTACGACACCAAAATCATTTGTTAAAGTTATATCCGCTTACTCATTCTCATCAGTTTCATCCTTGGGTAAGTCCCAGGTTCTTTTCCAGACTTTCCTCGACCAGCTCGCGGTTGCGCGCGCGCACCATGTTCAGCAGCAACGTGCCATTCCCGCCGAGGTCATCTTTCCTGAAAACACAATAAAGTAGTATTTAGTTATAACCTGGTAGAGTTAGATATTTGCAAAATTTGTCTAGGGAAGTGGCTAGAATGGCTAGATGCGAGTTTCGCAGGTTCGAAACGACGACGACCGATAGCATTCAGATAATTTTATTTCCATTTCAAAGACTGTTTAGTTACATGAATATACTAGCTGGTGCCCGCGACTTCGTTTATTTAATTTATTTATTATTTAACCATTTATTGTACACAGAAATAATTACAGAACAGAACATAGAGAATTAAGACACAACAGGCACTGCTTATTCCTAAAAGAAATTTCTTACAGCAGACCTAGTAAGTGATATGGCATATGAACGTGACGCGGATATAAACTTTAACAAATGATTTTGGTGTCGTAATGTCGTCGTACAATGCACTATACGACGTCGTCGTGTCGTGGGTAGCTACGGCGATACCTAACTATCTAATAATCTAGCTATTCTATTTGTTATGTTCATGATATATTAAGCGAACCTATCATCATATTTGGTCATGTTTTTTCTATCCTGTGTTCCAAATACGACATTCTGTAAAATGCCATAATGGTCAAAGATAAATAGCTAAAATTATAATATTTCTAATCATAATAGGTATTCTAGCTCGGGAACAGTACCTGCTGCAAACAATAAGCGAGCATCTATGTAACAATGCATAATACCTTCTGTTGACAAAAGCGAATCTCAGTAAAATTAACATTTTCCCACTTGAACGTAACTTTCTCTTTCTATTCAATTATTAAGTTTATGACCGCTACTCTCTCACCGTTTTGCGACGAATAAAGCTCAACAATCATAATTATGTGGGTAATTATAGGTAAGTAGGTGCAACAATATGGTTTAGATATTTGTTCGATGTAGTAACTCTGAGGTATAATTTGATTATTAATTACTTATACTATACTTTAGTTTTTGTTCATATACACCTCACCAGACCATGATGATGTTGTGCATTGATCGCTGTTAGAGTTTTTGTCAAGGTTGCTAGGTCCCTTTGGTCAACATGCCGATAATGTCGGTAATATACCTTTGAGAATCCAGGATCCAGGCCACGGTAAACGCGACGTTTAGGTAGATAAAATATAAAGTCTTTTTTTTTTGTCACTAGGCCAATAATAGAGCCCTGCGTGCACGGCTTCAACATGAGGATGACGGACCGCAGCATGTCAAGATCCCGGTGTCGCGGATATCGACACGACGAGACATGGACATCCCATCCATACTGGCCTTTACCACTACTAACGTCCCTGCTGCTGTAAGTATCAAGAATATTCAAGAATGGAGTAGGTAATACAATATCCAAGTATTTGTTCGAGTGATATGGCCAGTATGACGGGAGTTTCGTGGATCTCGACTCGACAAGAATAGAACAGAATAGAATAGAATACAATAATTATTTATTTGAAGACATGAAAAACCCACCCATACTGGCTTTTAATACATACAACATTCCTGCTGCTGTAAATCTACAGAAGACGTGGCGTTCATATAGGACATAGGTAGGAACCTCTAATAATACGTACACTCTTGGAAAATATGGCCAAGGCCGTCCTTAGTTACAGACGATCATTGGAATCGCATAAATAATCTGCGCCTATTCTGGAATCTAATGAACACCAGCTTTACCAACTGAATGCAAAGAACATACCTAGAAGTATTTAAACTTCAGTGAGACATAATAACTTATATTTTACTACGGCTGTTCACTTACTATTGTCGTTATCCAACGACATGTTTCGGAGCTGCGGTGCTCCTTCATCACATCAGGCGGTTGAGTGCGTAGAGTAGACGATGTTCGCGCGGCCGACTCGCGCCTCGCACTGTGCGAGCTCCGAAACATGTCGTTGGTTGGATAACGACAAATAGTGTAAGTGAACAGCCGTATTAAAATATAAGTACCTAGAAGATTTAAAATTTCAGATTGGATCTACTTTTTATTTTTCAGCTGGAACTCAATCACAACAAATCTCTATCTATACATACTCCATTTAGTCTATTTCTTATAACCAGGTCCATTTGGAAGTCCCAGGATTACAGAAGATGAAATCGAACTCCGAGGATGAAGAGATTCCTCGGTGGTCCATCAGACGTTCCAACTGTCCCGTCTGCCTCGCAGAAATGGAAAGACAGAAGCTCTATCCATAACGTTAAGAACTCAGGTAATCACACTAATATTATAAAGGCGAAAGATTGTGAGTGTGTATGTTTTTTACTTCTTCACGTCTAAAGGGCTGGAGCGATTTTAATAAAATTTGGTATGGAGTTAGCTGACACCCTGGATTAACACATAGGCTACTTTATACCGCGGGAAAGTATCTCATTCCCACGGGAAATCTCATTAAGCCGCGGGTGGAACCGCGTGGCGGAAAACTAGTCTTAATTAAGATCAACTTAAAAAATACGATTATTATGTTACGAGCTCTTGGAAAGGTAGATTAAAAAACAACGCTATAATTTTATTAAAATAATAAATGTTTACTATGATTTTTTCTTTTTTCTTTCATAATTGTGCTTTGCTTTAGTTCCTTCTTTTTATTTTAGGACTTAAAAGGAACTCTTCGTTTGACTTGCCCTCTGTCATCGCACCAGCTCGGTTACGGACCTCCATCACTCTTGGATAGTAAGTTACCTTACCATATGAAGAGGATATTCTTTTTTTTGCTAAACTTTAACTTCAATGAGCAATACGAGAAAAATAAAAATATTTGCAACTTATTTCCCAGTGTCCCTCGGCCAGCCCTTGCAGCCATAGACGAAGAAGCAGGAATGTCGTGTGGGGCTTAAAGAACACCAGCGCGGCCTGGCAGCTGACCAGAGCTCGCCGCTTCCGGATCCCTAAGCCGATCCAACTGCCACCAGAATCAATAGTTCCACCGAGTACCACTGCGCCCCTTGCTCGAAAGGATTTGGACCAACGCGTGTCTCGGTTTTTACGAGATGAAACTACGCCTATTAATCCCAATGAATCTATTGATTGATCAAAAAAATTGCTTTAGAATAATAAAACTGTAATATCTTAAAACCGTGGTTTCAATTGCGAATTAAAAAAAAAACAAGAGCTAAAACACTTGGTTAAAATTGATAATAGAAATACTTAGAACACTTATGGCCATTGCTTTTGGCTTCTTCGTTTAATTTCTTTTGAAAGTGCCCAGTCCAGTCAGTGTTTGAAAAGCCTCGAAAATCTTCAAATAAAAAAAACAACGTGGGAGATAATGGGCACTAGTGAGGGCACTAGCATAGCATGAGCCTGTGGAAATCTGTGACTCTCATGCGTCTCTATGGTATAATATCAGTCAAAAAAAAAAGTTGAACCGTCATCAATCATCACATCAAAAACGCTAGTTTTATTTATATTC
Organism: Scrobipalpa atriplicella; assembly: GCA_029255725.1. Lineage (NCBI taxonomy): Eukaryota > Metazoa > Arthropoda > Insecta > Lepidoptera > Gelechiidae > Scrobipalpa > Scrobipalpa atriplicella. Next base: position 1,282 of record JARACY010005080.1, on the reverse strand, counting down.
TCTTTGCATCACATCAATACATCAATCACATGAACAAAATACGCACAATATTTTTACAAACAAAATAATAAATTACATGTAAAAGTTAAATAAACAAAGCATTTTATTCTTGATCAAAATTGCCATGGCCCTTTTATCATTTTTACCATCCCTAGGTTAAGCAGAGCTGCTAACTGGTAAACTCTATCAGGAACTTGATGTCGAAACAGCTCGTATACTCCCAGTTTGGTAATCCACTATGCGTTTTAAAATACAGGGAGAACTTAGTACCTGAACTCGGGGAGACGGACGTCCTGGTGCGAATGCTGGCCGCACCAATCAACCCCGTTGATGTATGCACTATACAAGGTATGGTATGATAGACCTATATAACAGAATTAGCCTCAAAGCTTAAGCTTGTTCCACCATCAAGCGCAAGCTGGATTAAGTGGCAGCAATCCGTATTATTTCATAGTAAACTGTACAAATAGTAAACTCAACAAATTTTTATATAGAAGAATCCCTATTATTGCAGGTGTTTCTACCTTTCCAAGAGCTCGTAACATAATAATCGTATTTTTTAAGTTGATCTTAATTAAGACTAGTTTTCCGCCACGCGGTTCCACCCGCGGCTTAATGAGATTTCCCGTGGGAATGAGATACTTTCCCGCGGTATAAAGTAGCCTATGTGTTAATCCAGGGTGTCAGCTAACTCCATACCAAATTTTATTAAAATCGCTCCAGCCCTTTAGACGTGAAGAAGTAAAAAACATACACACTCACAATCTTTCGCCTTTATAATATTAGTGTGATTACCTGAGTTCTTAACGTTATGGATAGAGCTTCTGTCTTTCCATTTCTGCGAGCAGACGGGACAGTTGGAACGTCTGATGGACCACCGAGGAATCTCTTCATCCTCGGAGTTCGATTTCATCTTCTGTAATCCTGGGACTTCCAAATGGACCTGGTTAAAAGAAATAGACTAAATGGAGTATGTATAGATAGAGATTTGTTGTGATTGAGTTCCAGCTGAAAAATAAAAAGTAGATCCAATCTGAAATTTTAAAATCTTCTAGGTACTTATATTTTAATACGGCTGTTCACTTACACTATTTGTCGTTATCCAACCAACGACATGTTTCGGAGCTCGCACAGTGCGAGGCGCGAGTCCGGCCGCGCGAACATCGTCTACTCTACGCACTCAACCGCCTGATGTGATGAAGGAGCACCGCAGCTCCGAAACATGTCGTTGGATAACGACAATAGTAAGTGAACAGCCGTAGTAAAATATAAGTTATTATGT
>JARACY010005079.1:0-23535 GCA_029255725.1 Scrobipalpa atriplicella | reverse complement strand
CAAGATTGAGAATAAATAGCAAGTGTGGAACTGAGGATTTGACAGACCATTTTGTAATAATATAACATTTCTGATTCAAATTACAACTCGCTGTCAGTCTCATGAGCGGGCCCCGAGAAAAGGCATTTGTTAAGCTGGAACGAAATAAAACAAGCTGATTTTTTTGTGTAAATGCAGTTAGTCATCATCATCACAGTTAGTCATAGTCATACAAATGTAGGCATTATTATCGTTTCTGGTCCAGCATCTAAGTACCACAAGACCACAACCCACATGAAAGAATCACCCTATGCATTATAGTTCATCGTAACATCCTCGATCAAAGGCGGGTGATTCTGAAGCTGGGGTAACGAAGCAAAATCGTACCTACGATAGATTGAACGGTACAAAATTGGAGCCACAGATCTAGGTTGAAGGAAATCACGCATCCTTCACCTCAGTCTTCATATACTTGCCAACTGCAGGTACGTGTGGACTGTAGCTGCCAACGCGTCGGTCGACTGCAATCGTAGCTACAGCTGTCGATAGTCGACGGCTGCTGTCGATGTGTCGACAGCTAATATTGTTGAGAGTTGGTGACGGCTGCAGTCGACGCGTCGACAGGTGGCGACAGCTGCAGTCGTACCTGCGATTAGCAAGTGCTTTTCATTTGTATGACTATGACTAACTGTGATGATGATGACTAACTGCATTTACACAAAAAAATCAGCTTGTTTTATTTCGTTCCAGCTTAACAAATGCCTTTTCTCGGGGCCCGCTCATGAGACTGACAGCGAGTTGTAATTTGAATCAGAAATGTTATATTATTACAAAATGGTCTGTCAAATCCTCAGTTCCACACTTGCTATTTATTCTCAATCTTGAGATCGCTTCATAAAATGTTAAAAAACTATTATTTAGCGCTTAGAACTTAGAAGTCACTGAAGGCACAGAATAATAAATAGTTCTAACGATACAGAAATTTCACTCCCTTACAACAACCGCTTAAATAGTGAAAAACACGTGAGGTAAACTTATTAAGGTTGGCTACCGCGCGACACAATTCGGAGCGAGGCAACGAGTAAAGAAGGCAGCCCTAAAATACATTTTCTTAATTATTTTAATTACCTTTTCGCAGAACTAGAATTCTACGACCTCTTTCTAAATCAGCTTAAATGGTAGTGACAGGTTGTCAGCAAACAAACAAGTGAAAGACATTTCTTTACTTTTGTGTAAATATTTAGCTATGGCACTTAAGAAATTCAACTCCTGAAAATCTTTATGAAAAAGAAATCTGAAGAAATACCAACTTAAAGAATCTTTTAAATTGGTTTAAAACCCAACCAGTATCTGTAAAAGCCTTCACTTAGTTACAGCACTTACAATTTAATTCAATTCTCGGCCATTTTAATTTGATTTTCAGTTTTCTTGACTTTTGAATTAATGTTAAGTGTATAAATAGTTTAAGGTTTGCTTTTTCTAGTGCGCTTTTAAGGAATATTTAATAAGTTTTAAGAGCTTTTGCGTAAAATCTGTTTTGAGAAAGAATATTGTGGTTGATATACTAAATGAAGGAAATCTACGCACAAAATTGAAAATTATTTCAATAAGAATCGGACACATGTCACTCTGGTGGTGATGGTTCTTACTAACATCCCCTCCGGGACATCTTAATAACAATATCTTGGATTATCTAAGGAAACTACTTGTGCTACCTCCATTCCGAACGACGCACTTAACTTGACTACTAGAAACTTCTATTATTGTGCTCTACATGGTGTAGCAGAAACAATGGGTAGTTCCTTCATCTTTCAAGGTAACTTTTTTTTACCGTTCGTACCTATAAACCGAATCGCGGCGCTAAGGCTCGTATTTATAAAGGGATCTCAAAATTGAGAGCAATATTAAGTATGGATTTGACAGGTCGTTTTGTACTGAAATAACATTTCTGATTTGACCTCAAACTCGCTGTCACTCTTGAGAGCTGATTATAAATACAGGCCTAAGATGCTTGAAGATGTACAACGAAGTGACAGGCTGCTCCCGCCGTGCTGCGTGCAATTTTCGATTTCTGACTATGAAATGTCTTACTATTTGCATAGAAAATAAAGTTCTACCTGCATCACTCTCTTGAAAAGTGCGCGCAGCGTCGCGTCCCTACCCGATGTGAACTGAACTTACCCTCAAACTATACTGGCATTTCCACACCACGACAGAACACAGAAAACTGTACGCTGCAAGATTCCGGAGGCATGGCATCGATGCTCTGCCTAACCTGTTACGGATAATAATAGCGTGATGTAACCAATGAGGTTGTTATATGAGCTGATGATATAACAAAAGATCGCAGTACCTACCGCCAGAATCAGAACAGATATTCGTTAAGATTATTTAAATTCGCTTTTTGAATATCTACCAAATGTAAGTCGAAGATCGGATCAAAGATCGGATTATTTGATACAAGACTGATTTACAAAGTGCCATTATAGTACCAGTTACTATAACACCCTGTATACAATACTAGTATAACGACGAAGGTACCAAATAATAGGGGGTCCAAACCCCCCAATTACGATGAGGTCAGCTTCTCATTTCAACACTCGTAAAACTCACAGGAATTTACGGGAATAAGAGAACGGGCTAGAGAGAAATACCTGTTATTTGTAGGAACTGTTATTTTGTGGTATGTCTGTTATTTTGTGAACAAAAACTAGCGAAGAACGGTTTGGACATTACATGATTCCATAAAGTGATTTCGGACTTTTCGGCCACACATTATTTCGGTAAAAAATAAAAATAAATAACCTCCGCAACATTCCTAGGTGAGGTCATATCTTTTAATAAGTTTAATATTCCTATGAAATAAGTTCAAAAAAAGTAAAAATATTGTGTTCATTGTCTCATGATCATGATATGACAACACCCCAACTAGCAAAATCAGTACTTCAAGACTAAATCAAGACTACTTTTTTTGTACTTGTACGATACTTGTGGTTTACTACAATGCTGGATTTGGGTACAGTTATAGGAGCATTCTTTTCTTATAAAGATCGTACAATCAACTTATAGAATGTCAGTTATCCCTATAGTACACTTGAGGAAGCGCAATTGCTTCTATAATTATCTGAAACTACACATTTTTAAGTACAACCACACTTGTTAGTATCTGACGTAAGCATCTTACTAAAGCAATTTTGTTTATAATGCTCTAGTAATATACTTAGTTGTTAGTAATTATAAGTACATTTTATAAACTGAAAAAAAAAAACAGAATCAGTTTCTTTGGCTGGTTATTGCAGTGAGTTGTAATAAAAGCAAAATATTAAAAATGTAAGTATCCATTTCCTTTTATAATATTAGATATAATTTGTAGTAACTGCATAAGGTAAATAATAATCTCCATACTGCACATATAGTGTGGGAACTCGCCGGGGAAGTCATTTTTGTTGTAAATTTGTACCAAGATTTATTTAATTTTACAACGCGCTTTGCAAAATAGCACTTATAATATTTGTTGTTAAATAATCATTAGAAGATTTTTATGATCATTCGCCATTTTTTTAAATACTCTGCTTTGAGTATTTTAAAGAACAATTGTTAGTCAATTAGTACTTGTAGTAGTCGCAATCAAGACAACATGCCTCCATATTGAAACAAATTTAGGGTTCCTCATACAATCGGACTACATATGTGATTGATGTAGTATCTTATACGGTTTTTTGATCTTAAAACGCTCTTATTAAGCACTAATGCATTTAAAGGGTCTCAAAGAAGACTGTTACGAGACAAACTTATAATGATCTTAGCTAAGAGTGTTGTAATATCTTATGTTCTTTTGTTTGATATTAAAACGCTCTTATTAAGCACTAATGCATTTAAAAGAGTCTTAAAGAAGACTGTTACGAGACAAACTTATAATGATCTTAGCTAAGAGTGTTGTAATATCTTATGTTCTTTGGTTTGATATTAAAACGCTTTTATTAAGCACTAATGCATTTAAAAGAGTCTTAAAGAAGACTGTTACGAGACAAACTTATAATGATCTTGGCTAAGAGTGTTGTAATATCTTATGTTCTTTTGTTTGATATTAAAACGCTCTTATTAAGCACTAATGCATTTAAAAGAGTCTTAAAGAAGACTGTTACGAGACAAACTTATAATGATCTTAGCTAAGAGTGTTGTAATATCTTATGTTCTTTTGTTTGATATTAAAACGCTCTTATTAAGCACTAATGCATTTAAAAGAGTCTTAAAGAAGACTGTTACGAGACAAACTTCGAATTATCTTAGCTAAGAGTGTTATAATATCTTCTTTTCTTACAAAATGCTACTATAAGATTTCAAGACTATTAAATCTTTCTGCAGACAATTATAGGATGCGTATTCCTATAAGTGGTTTATAAGATAAACTTGTAGTCAAACATAAGACTAAGTAATAGAAACAAATGCTCTTGAGAATATACACGCTTGTAAAATGTTATTATAAGTAAAAAGACCTATAATTGTTTTGTAAATAGTTTTGTAGCAAACTATAAGACTGAGATATAAATCCTAAAGCGCTTGAGTATATTCAAGCTTATGTAAGCGTATTATAAGAGAAAAAGTCTACAACAATGCCTTTATAAGAACATTATTAGAGGGGTAGACTTATAATCTATCACTATAGGATTACTTTGCTTGTTGGGACATTATCCATTATTTTCCAAAAATTGTCGCAATCATATGAGACGGAGGGATTGGTGTACAGAGTTTCTATGGACAATGATGCCACTTAGGCTCGTATTTATAAAGCGATCTCAAGATTGAGAGCAATATTAAGTATGGATTTGACATAACGTTTTGTACTGAAATGACATTTCTGATACGAACTCGAACTCGCTGTCACTCTTGAGAGCTGATTATAAGTACGGGCCTTATTATCCACTTATAACAAGTACATACTTACCTCCTAACTATTTGGATCCCATCCCTATTTGGAGAACGGCGTTGGCAGGACGACTAGTTTCCTTTGGCAGTAGTTAATGAAGGTATCTTTACGATTCCGCCTTTATGTCTGATCAGCCGAATTATTGTCCTTCCTTGATGTGATGTGTTATTATTTGACAGAATCAAATAAGACCTTAATCTTTGACTCTGATCGATAAACCGGGCATATTCTGTTTCTGTAAAAATCAGCAGAGGTAGCCAAGAATAGTGTAAGAATATTTATTTATCTGTACCATGGAGTACTTAATATAAAATACTAACGTCTGTACTGTCAATAAAATGTCTATTTTCATGCATACTTAAAGTTCTATATTATATCTTGAAAAGTAAAGTGTGAGCCGATTCGCGTCGCGTCGCTTTCCGATGTAAATACGCTATTTGACTACTAGTCAAATCAGCAACTTTTTATGAAATGTCAAAAACGATTTCTTGTATTAAAATACAGGCTTATGACGTCACTGGCTTGTAAATATTGACTACTCAAATCAATAACTTATATATTTTTAACTTGATTATTTAATCGAAATATGCATTTGTTCATTAAATGATGAATGAGATCCACAGTATTTTAGCCATCAGTTTTAAGGTATAAACGTTTTGAATTTTTTTAGCCACCCAGTCAACATGCCTATTGCATGACCCCATCTAATGTCGAAAGACTTTTTAATTTGTAAGGCTTTATCTGCATTACATTCATCTTTACTTTTCCCTTCGAAAATATAAAATAAGGCATTAGGTATATTGTTCAGGATGTCTACTAATAAAAATGTCTGTCTGGCAGTTATAAGAAATAACCTTAGGAATTGCTGTAATAAATTCAGGTTTTTCTGGAAAGGTAGCTGTATGTCATAAAGAGAGAAAAATCGACATATATCTCGGGAATGTAACATTCATTTCCGAGAAGAGTGTGTTAGAATTCCTGTACTTTTAACTCAAATCAAAAATTTTCACATACATAAAGTCACTCCTTTATCCTTTACGGGTAGGCAGAGCGTAGACGCATACTAAAAGCACAGGTTAAAAGCGCTTTCGCCACGTCTGAAAAATATTGAGGGCAATTTCAGATTGCAATGTGTATCTGTTATAGACAAACCTCAAAAACCGGCGCTCCTAGGTTTGACTGACCTATAGATGTTCTTGAGGGAAAGTCGTTTAGTTTCATGGGCAGGATCATACCCTAAAATTTGGGCAGTAAATGTTTTTACTCACCGTGTAAATACAAATTAAATTATTTTTAGGGTTCCGTACCCAAAGGGATTAAACGGGACCCTATTACTGAGACTTCACCAGGCTGTATCTCACGAACCGTGATGGCTAGAGAGTTGAAATTTTCACAGGTGATGTATTTCTGTTGCCTCTATAACAACAAATACTAAAACCAGAATACAATAAATATTAAGGGGGGCTCCCATACAAAAAACGTGATTTTTTTTGCTCGTTTTTGTAGATAATGTTTCGGAGGCTGTATATCATGAACCGTGATAGTTAGATAGTTGAAATTTTCACAGATGATGTATGTGTATTGCCGCTATAAATACTAAACAAATACTAAAAACAAAATAAAATAAATATTTAATTCTCCCATACAACAAACGTGATTCGGTTGAAACCTACCGAGAACGCGTTTTAAAAACCTACTAGCGACATCTGGAACAAAAAGATGAAATTATATCCTTAACTAATATTATAACCGCAAAAGTTTGGATGTTTTTTACTCAGTAATGCTTATGTTGTATAGATAAGGGTAACGGAACCCTTTGTGCGCGAGTCCGACTCGCACTTGGCCTGTTTTTTTATATTTATTTAAGGAGAAAGTAGTACTCATTACAAATTATGTAGGCGCAACATTTCACGTTCGTAGAAGTTCTTTATAGAACCAATTACAGTGGACTAAAAGGCTTTTAACTTTTATTACTTTACCGACAATGTATTATTAGATCGATCCCTATTATACATATTTAACTAGACATGTTTATGATTGAGTATCTAGGTAATAGCTTAGATTCCGGTCAATACATTTCTAAACTACTTTATTTAGAGTAAGGGTTAGTTCACAACGGGAAGTGACGCGATGCAATGCAGCGCGCACTTTTTAACCTAACTATTTTTGGGTTCCCCCAACCCTAAGGGTAAAAACGGGACCCTATTAATAAGAATCCGCAGTCCGTCTGTCCGTCCGTCTGTCACCAGGCTGAATTTCATGAGCTGTGATGACTAAACAGTTAAAACTCTATTTTTTCGTTGCCACTATATAAACAGGATAAAATAAATGTCACGTGAGGTTGCCATACAAAAAAAAGTGATTTTTTTGCCGCTGTTGTATAGACCCTTAACGAGTCCAACTCGCACTTGGCCGATTTTTACCTTCTCTTCTTACATTTTGTGTACCAACCTCGTGTGGAACTGGTACAATAAAATATTCGCTATCTTGCGGGCGTCGCGACAAATGACGTCATCAGTCGCCATCTTTGATGCGGGCGCGTTTATAGTCTGTGGTCTTGATGACTGATTGGTGTAATTATTGTTTTCTATACAGGGTATAACAATGTTTTTTTTGTATCGATTGGCTGAGAGCATACATATACAGTCAAATCTGCAATATTAGGGCAGCAACACACTTGTATAACGATCGAATGACGAATTTAAAATGAATGTTTTGGAAAAAAAACTAAAAAAAAAACATATTTACGCCACCGTAGCTTCATTCTAGCCATCTAGTATTTTCTGAGTTAAACCGATTAAAACTAAACATAAGACTACATAATTAGGTATAAATACTTAAAGAAAAGATAAAGTATTGGACTTTTTTGTATTATTACTTAATTACACTGTGTTTAAGTACCTATATTTAGTTACATGAAAAAGTCTATGTTTTTTTCAGCTGTCTAATACTTTCTAAATAATAGGCTCGTAAAGATACATTTATACTTTCGTTTTCATTGTTAATGACATGTAATTAAAGACGCAATTATTTTATAAAAATGGCTCTTTCAAACTACTAGTACCTAACCTTTGTGCCAATGTCAATTGTTTGTGTGTTAAATGTAGGGAAACGAATCGCGTATAGTTTAAAAATTACTTTTTTGTAAAAATCCACCAAGTTCTATATGGAAGTGACAATAATTCAAAGAACACAATTTTTTTGTTATCTAAGCATTTGGTCTTTGTCCGCTTTCTCATCTGATGAAAAGTGACATGACGACTTCTAACATGTCATCTAGATAATATCTATTCACTCCATTGACTGATGTAGGTATGTATGTGTGCCAGTAAAGTTTTCCTCACTTCGTTCCAGTATAACCACTAGACCAATAACATAGTTCCCAAGTTTTCTACCAAGTTATATTCATTTTCTTGGAGCAGTGACACGATATCAAAGTAAATACGGGGTGTAAGGGACAGCGTAACGAATACTGATAAGACCAGGAAATTCTTTTAGTTTTTTTTTTTTACTTTTCTATACAAAATTACCAGCTTGTATGGAAAAGTCATTATTTTTTATTTCCTAAAAGAATTTCCTACTGACAGTTGTTAAGTTTCGTTGTCTGAGAAACCCCTTGCAGTTTTCGGTTCGCTGTCCCTTACACCCGGTATTCATGTCCTCAAAGCTCCAAAGCAGTGACACGAAAATATCTAAGTATGTAAGTAAATATTATTTACACATCTCTTGATGTAAAAACAGGTCAAGTATTATGAGAAATATTTTCCTGAGAAATGTTACGAGTAATTGTTAATCTCAAAAAAGTCTACATACAATTTATTTTTGTTACAATATGAAATGTTTTTTGATAACAACGAAATTTGTAGTGACTCTAATTATTCATACGAACCCGGTTTATTTTTCAGTATAGATCCTGTCATGAAAAAAGAAATATTTCTTTTATTTTCTGTATGTAGGTTGGCATTTTCATTAAACTATTAATGTTTTTTGTTATGTTTTGTTGCTTAGTTCAGCATGAAATTATGTACGGCATACTCAAATATTTATTTCATATTTTCAGATGGAAAACAAGAAAAAGCAACAGGACCTATTGATTTAGAAACTCACTCGATTTTGTTGTAATATATGTTAATAACTTTTTCGGTCTGTTGAGGGACTTGGCGGTGTCACCACCGTGTCCCTCTTATCCCAAAGGGAGGCAAATACTCAAAATCTTCCGGAAAGTTTTGTGAACAAACCGATGGGGTCCATGAAACTAATACAAGTTATTTTGAAGTTATCTCATAAATATTATTAGTATTTTATGTTGACACAGTTTTGTTGACAAACCCAGTTGAACTAACCTACATATAATCTATATATACAGGGTGTAACAGAAAGGGTATATGCATCGAGAAATGTGTGAATCTACCCATGAAACTGAACAACTTTCCCTAAGAAACATAGGTCGAAAAACGAAAAAAAATCGTGACCTTTCATACTAAATGCATCAGCTGATAGCGTATTTAGTATGGGAAGTCAATTTTTTTTTTCGTATTTCGACCTATGTTCCTTAGGGAAAGTTGATCAATTTTATGGGTAGATTCACACATTTCACGATGCATATACCCTTTATGTTACACGTTGTATATGTCAGCGTTAAATTGTAACAACTGTTAGTTTATAAACTTACTCGTCAGTTTATCAGTTCAAAGCCGCGGGCGGAAAGCTAGCCTAAAATAAATGCACCTAGATTCATCTGACATTTGGTATACGTATGTATACTACACAACCACAAACAATTTTCAAAACCTTTAAAGGTCAGGAACATTTTAAACTTTAAAATGTTCCTGACCTATTTCCTGATATCCCGGGTTTAAAACTTGCATTTTCTCAACCTCCTCAACACATGATCACGAATAGCAACCAGTAGGGTAATCATGAATTCAAAATATTTTTAGGACAAAAGTTCGTATGAGCCTTGGGGTCTCGGTCCAGAGGTCATGGTCGCGTGGGGGGGAAACACAAATGTGATGGTGTTAAATCCGTGGGCACATAAATATGGCAGTGGCTAATTAGCGGCGCATTCAAAACTCTGACATCAGGGTTTACCGGGTCGTTCGACTCGAAAAACACACTCAAAAAGTTTTTTTTTTTTTACAAAATAGATGTTTGCTTCAGAAGGCACGTTAAGCTGATTATTTTGTTTAACGCGAAAGGCTTTATGGCCTTTCAGATGAATGTCGAAGAACACGAAACGCATCGGTTCGTCATTTTTTGACAACTTTTTCGTCTTCATTTTGACTCTTTGATTGCGGAAGTGTCCGCATGACAGTTGGTTTGCAAGTGCCTTGCTCTTGCTGGTTTTGATTGCTATCTTTGATAGTGATCGTCATACATTTAAACCACGTCAGAGACTTATTTTATTAGGCGGTTGGAAACCATGACACAAAGGTTCATGCGTGACCCAAGAATCCTGACCGACTTTATCCTGACGCTTGGTCACCCTAGCTACATGCGAGGCAAGCAAAATAAATCGCGTATTTAGTTTCCACAGCAAAAGAGTGTTTAGACTCCGGGCGAATGTTAAAGGAAGAAAAACAAAATGTTGCTGTAAAAGTGGAAAATTCGAATTTTCTCGTTTTATCATTACAGGATTAGAAAAACGGTTTCAGTTACGTTACCCCACAACTTTCTGAGGGTCTAGTAAAAGTCGGAAAAGGGATAAAGCTAGATTAGGGCCCGTATTGATAATCAGCACTCAAGAATGACAGCGAGTTTGAGTTCGTATCAAAAATGTCATTTCGTACAAAACGACCTATCAAATCCATACTTAATATTGCTCTCAATCTTGAGATCGATTTATAAATACGAGCCGTAACGGAAACGGCAAAATCGAGCAACGGCACAGAAGAGTCAATGTCGTTGGGAGCTGGGGAGCTGCAGCTACTTCACAAATCAGCTGGCAACAGCAATCAATATGAATATTATTATAATGATTTACTGTGCAACAAGACTAAATATACATCATTCGATTGCGCGTTGTTGTGTAAGTTCCTAAAAAAGACTAAAGATTCAAAACATTGAGGTCATAAACCTCCGTACAAATTCACAAGTCAGTGCCGTTTAAATAAACCAATAATATAAATACGAGTACCGAATACACTTGTTCTACGATCAATAACAAGTTTTTTTTATAAATAAAACAACTTCTATAGTTACACATCAGCAAATATTGGGCGCTTTTCCACTAGACGGCACGTCAACGGCAACGGCGACGCGACGGCACGGCGACGATCACGTGACAATATCTATGGGAATCGATGACATGCCGTGACGGTGCCGTGTCGGCAAGAGGAAAAACGTGTCATATAATTTCATTGATTTTCATACATTATCTCACCTACGATATCGTCGACGGTACCGTGCCGTCGCCGTTGCCGTTGACGTGCCGTCTAGTGGAAAAGCGCCCATTCTCTATTCCATAGCTACTTTTTTCTCTATGCAAGCGAGCACTGCGACCACAAAATGCGAGTTTTATACAAGAAGGGAAAAATCATGCAGTTTGCGCTCTAGAGTGTTTAGATTATACTTGCAGAGCGGATGTTTGTTACTCTAGAGGTACAATGGAAATTGTTTGGGGAGTTATTACAATTTTATTGAAATTTCTTGTATTTGCATAACTGTTGCTTATTTATATTTACGTTAGTTCCCCGCCGGGTAATAAATGTTACAAAGACAAAAAGTTAATGGGAAACATAGTCCTAGTGTCAAAATGTACAAATGTCTTAATGTACATGAACGTGCAAATGACAAAAAATAATTGTGATATAATGCGTAGAAGTCTAATTGTTTAATTGTCAAAATGTACAAAAGACAAAACATGACTGTGCTATAATGCAACTGCCAGAATTCGAACCCGCAACCCTGGGCTTCGAAGGTAGGATCACTAACGACTGAGCATACATACACCTATCCTATCTGCTACTGTCAAACATGAAATCGCAATATCTCGAAAACTAATTATCCTAGAGTACTGGTGTGGGACAAAATGATAGGTCTCGACAAGATCTACATTTCAGATGACAGCTGTCAAACTTGAAATGCTTATATCTCGGAAACTATCGATCCTAGAGTACTGGTGTGTAGGACAAATGAAAGGTCTCGACAAGACCTACATTTCAGATGACAGCTGTCAAACTTGAAATGGTTATATCTCGGAAACTATCGATCCTAGAGTGCTGGTGTGTAGGGACAAATGAAAGGTCTTGACAAGATCTACATTTCAGATGACAGCTGTCAAACTTGAAATGGTTATATGTCGGAAACTATTGATCCTAGAGTACTGGTGTGTAGGGACAAATGATAGGTCTCGATGAGATCTTTAATTCGGATGACAGCTGTCAAACTTAAAATGGTTATATCTCGAAAACTATCGATCCTAGAGTATTGGTGTGTAGGGACAAATGATGGGTCTTGACGAGATCTACATTTCAGATGACAGCTGTCAAAAATGAAACGGTTATCCGAAATTTAGATCTCATCGAGTCCTATAATTTGTCCCTACACACCAGTACTCTAGGATTGATAGTTTTCGAGATGTTGCCATTTCAAGTTTGACAGCTGTCATCTGAAATATAGATCTCGTCGAGACCTATCATTTGTCCATACACACCAGTACTCTAGGATTGATAGTTTTCAAGATATTGGCATTTCAAATTTGACAGCTGTCATCCGAAATAAAGATCTTGTCTAGATCAGACAGTATTAGCCGGAAAGAAGTCATGGTCCAATTTAACACCTGGGCCATCTATATCCGTGGTGTAAAAAGGCTCTTATTGTGCATTACAGCGTTAATGTATTCTGGCGGTATTTGGTCAAAATGACATTTTGGCACTTAGGGAATTTGTACAATTGAACATTACAGCTTTAATGTATTCTATCATAGCAGCATTTAGGCAATATGACATTTTGGCACTAGGCAGTTTGTACATTTTGACACTAGGACTATGTTTCCCATTAACTTTTTGTCTTTGTAACATTTATTACCCGGCGGGAAAAATTCAATTCAATTCAATGCTTTACTTATAAAAGAATTATTTTAACTTACTTATAAAATTCATTTTATAAGTCATTTTCAAATTATTAAAAAAGATATTATAGCACGGAGCGCCAAGGTTGAGTGTTCAAATCAATTTGCTGGTTTCAGTATATTAAAAAAAAAATTATATTCATAGAAATATTATGCCCTTAAATCATAATTAATTAGTCATAGACATACCCACAGTTTAGAAAACCTAATTAATATGTTCTATTTAAATATAAATAATTTATTAGCGCTTGAAAATATACGCAAATATTACTCAAAGTTCTGATTAACTATTAAAAGTTAAATTAGTTATTTAAAATTAACAAATTTGCTTGAAGTTTCGATAATTTACTTTAATAATTCTAAATCTTAAATTACATTTAGTTTAGGAGATTTATCAAAACGTTTTGCTATATAAATATCGTTTTAAATTTTAGAGGTCGAATATTAAAATATACCTACATATCCATTCCTTGGGCGGGATAAAAATACATAAAATGTTCCAGCTACTTCTCTTTTCATATCAAATAGAGAACCAATGAATTACAATTTAGAATAATAAACAAAAGTAAGATTCCTTTGAGTTTTGACGCTTTGCCTACCCCGCAAAGAGACATGACATACCTACATACATACATAATAATCACGCATTTATCCCTAATGGGGTAGGCAGAGCGTAAACGACCTAAACAAAGGTCTGACAAATTTTGAGGGTTATGTTCAGATGATTATGTATATTGCTATAGTGACGGGTTGTCAGCCCATCGCCTTAATTACAATACTGAAACCCTCGGATCCCTTAGCTGGTTTTTACAGCATGCACGGGAGGAGATGCAGCTGGCACATTCTATGTTTATCTATCACTCCCAGTCCAGCATGGAAGTAATTATTATCATTATTTTACGTAGGTACTTATGCGTTTATGTATAAGGTAAGTATGTAAATATACCTCGTATTTTGAAGTCGCTTTATTGAGATTTTTTCTACACAAAGAAAGTTTTTCAAACCGACCTCGTCAGAAATAAACTTACTCAGGTATTTTTATAGCAACAACCACATCTTTTACCTGCGGGAAACCCGAAATCTAGTTTTCTAGAAAAGCACCTTTATAAATAAGTTACCGTGGGGCTTTTAACCTATTTCTTAGATGGAAAAGTACGACAGCGAAGAAACAAGCTGCTCTAGGTTCTAACTTTCAGGTATATCAGTTTAGTCTAGACTTTTAACTTGAAAGCACTGTGTTAGCTTTGTTTGAGAACGTTAACAAGTTTTTGTAACGTAAGTTCTCTTTATAAAGACATCGGATAGTAAATTTTTGTTTTCTATTCACGAAAATACTTTTTAAACTTCATGCGCATTTAGCTCTGCTAATAAAACAGAGATAGTTTTATACATACATTTTTAACCCGGGTCATTGCGAGTTATACCGCGGTCCAAATAGCTAGTCTAATAGAATTTATCTCGAGGGCTTTCAAACAAATAATTCAAACGGTTTTAGGAATTGACTTTGATTGGATCAAAGCTATGTCCGGATTCAAACTCAGAATTTCACCATCAACATTTGTGTTAAATAATGGATTAACCTGAATTAATTAAATGATAAGCAAATTTTAATCAAAAGATTTCATTATTTGTATGACCAATGAAATACCTTCTTTGAATGAAGGAGTTATTGAAATAAGCGGTCTAAAGACTGATTGAATAAATGTAATTTGGTTCTTTTGATTATTTTCAGGAATATATCTTTAGCCTCGTATAACCCAGGAACCAAAATTTAAGTCATAGCTTTAGTATATAAATAGTCACGCAATCATTAAGTACCCGCATTATTTGAACCTGTCCATCCGAACAAGAATTTAAAAACAAAACAAATAAAAATGCAGAACACGTTTTCCGCGCAAAAATATCACCATTTGATTTGCGCCAAAATTGACAGCACAATTGCTTGGATTGTGTTCAACTCTTTCACTGCCAATATGGCCATATACCGGCCTAAAGATTAAAACCCTCCTGTCCTGTCTTGTATTCCTTTTGCGATGCGGCGCGCATTTTTTCAAGAGCATTATCAGTACAATCATCATCCTTAGCTTTACCTATTCCTGAATTTCTCGGAGTCGGCTACCTAATCTAGGGGACAAGCCGAGGGTACTAGTTTTTTACACAGCGACTGCCATCTGATCTCCGCAACCCAGAAGGAAAACCAGACCCAAAGCGTTACAAGTACAATAAAGAACTTTATTTACCACTCAAAAGCATAGACATTTTATTGAGAGAACTTAAGAGGAGTGGTAACCGTTCTCGCCTTTTGTATGAAGAGGTGCAGGTTTACACTCCTCTAGGGTCAGTTCACTTCCCGGTGTGAACTAACTGCACTGATACAAATTTTGGGTTACTTACATTTTACAGTTTACTCTACTGAATTCTAGTGTTTTTTATCGAAAAATGTATTTAATTCATGGACAGTTAATGTTAGACCGCACTAGGATGTAGCTGCACAGCGAAGCGGCGCGGCGCGACAAATGATTCTTTGTATGAAAATGTTTATGAAATGTACCGCACTGCAGCGGCGCGTTACGGCGTAGCAAAAACTATCAAATGTATGAACTGACATTGCTGCGCTGTGCCGCGCCGCGCCGCTCCGCTGCAGCTAACGTTCTAGTTCGCTCTAACCTTTAGTGGTACGTTCCCATCAGGGAAAGTGTTAACAATATGTGAATTCAATTGTACGTTAAAATTCAATGCTCATCCATGGGTATGAAATGGGAGAAATGATACTGTATTTTTTTCGCTTCATTTGAATTTTTGTAGCGTAATAAATTGATTGAAAGCCCCCTAATGCAGAGGACTTATTGAAATTTGGATTTTTGATTGGTTATATTTTTGGGACGTACGTATGTTGAATGAATATTGCCAAGGTGAAAGAAGGGAAAAAATAAACAAAGAATTTACCAGCTGCTCTCTTTCTAGGCACATTGTAAAATACGAAAAAGTGAATAGGAAAACGTTAATCTTATTTTTATAATTCATCAGAAAGTAATTCCGTTCTAGGTCGAACACTTAGGCTCAAATTTATAAAGCGATCTCAAGATTGAGAGCAATATTGAGTGCGGATTTGACAGGTAATTTTGTACTGGAATTACATTTCTGATACGAACTCAAACTCGCTGTCAGTCTTGAGAGCTGATTATAAATACGGGCCTTAGAGGAAGCACGGTAACACAGAGTTTGTTACTCCCGGCGTAAGCATAATATCCTCTAAGTAGGTATTTAAGAAAGTAATTTTCTAAGGGCATGTAAAAATGCTACTATAGAAACGTCAAGTAGAGTTTAGGTTATATTATTATACCCTAGTAGCTCTTCCGAAGATCATTATTCAACATACAACACACCAAAACACATCTTTCATCACGTATATTATATCTTATCCGAGTACGACAATACTTTTAATGAAAGTGGCGTAAAAAGGAAGCACGTAGGCCCCAGGTTCGATTCCCGGCGGGAGACAATGACTTTGTGTTGTTGTTTCTAGTTAGGTTAGGAAATTGCAGGCTGATCACCTGATTGTCCGTAAAGTAAGATAATCCATGCTGTTGGATAGGCATGTATAAATAGTCGCTCCTGCGCCTGATTTCTCTGGTCGTGTCAGTCAATCTGTCCCATCAGAATAAGTGATTGAAGAAATAGACAGTGCACCTGTGTGTTGCTCAAACACTTGGGCACTAAAAACTAGTCCAGTGAGCGCAGTTCGCTGATCACTATTGGCCGCTATCACCGAAAATTTATTGGAAGGACTTGGTACACATCGCAGCGCCCCCGCCGATGTTCATTTAGATTCTTGACGTTCTATATCTTCCAACATAACAAACAAACATAATGACACAAACTAATGACAAAATTTCCGTAACGTCTGCGTGCAACAGAACAAAATTAATACCCTCTAAATCCGCATAAAACACACCCCATAGAGACGAGACGCCATGATTGATGACGTCAGTTCCGCTTCCGCTGAGCCAGCCAATAGCACGCATCGATTCGAATTGGGAATTCAGAAAGCGAGGCACAGAATATGAAGGGTGTAAGGGACAGATTCCTGCAATGCTCAGGTCAAAGAACTCTCTAAATTCTGTCAGGGAAAAAAATCTTTACTTTTTAATTTTATTTATGTAATTGCAGCACAGCACACTAATTTCGCCGGAGCATTTGAATACACGGTAGCTCAGCAGTTAGAGCAGCGGCACTGTTCGCCGCAGGTCATGGGGTCAAATCCCTCCTGTGCGAAATTTTGGTTTCTTAGATGTTAAAACAATAATTACTTCCCCATACAAAATGACCACCTAGATCAGACAATTTGTACATACATACATACATACATACATATAATCACGCCTTTATCCCTAATGGGGTAGGCAGAGCGTAAACAACCTAAACAAAGGTCGTTTCGCCACGTTTGACAAGTTTTGAGGGTTGTTTAAGATAGATCTGTATATTGATGTAGTGACAGCTTGTCAGCCCATTGCCTAAATTACAATATATTGAAACCCTCGAATCCCTTAGCTGGTTTTTACAGCATGCCCAGGAGGAGATGCAGCTGGCACATTCTACGTTTTTCTATCGCTCCCAGTCCAGCATGGAAGACAATTTGTATGTTTTTTTTATTTCCTGGCAATCCCTATAAGTTTGCGGGAAGCTGTCCCTTACACACTGTATAACAGTAGGTACTAGCGGGCGAGGTTCAGGATAACCTCCGTCGATCATATAGGCATCAAGCGGGCGGAATTTTTGGAAATACTTTTTTTTTGTGCATGGAATTCCAATGGATTTTGGGATCATGGACTTTATATTTTCTTGATTACAATTTGACACAGTCGCTCGCAAAAAATTTTATCTTATTTCTGCTTGCCAGCTGCATCTCATCTCGGGCATGTTGTAAAATCCAGCTAAGGTATTTGAGGTTTAGGCGATGGGCTGACAACCCGTCACTATATCAAAATCAATACACATTATCGTCTGTTATACCCTTACAACTGTCAGACGTGGTGGAACGACCTTTGTTTGGGTCATTTTTGCTCTGCCTACCCCAGTAGGGATAAAGGCGTGATTTTACATATGTATAAGTGCACAAGCGCCCTAAGGGGGACTACTCGTACTTCAAATCTTATCTCCCAAACTCCTCAAAGGCAGCCTTATCAAAGCCATGTATAACCCATTGGCAACTTATAATCGCGTCTGGAGCAGGAATCGAATCCACTACCCGCATTATCGGTGCCACACGTAGAACTTCTGAGGAAACTGCACAATGGTACTCGAAAGTTTGGGACAAATTTTACGCTTCACACATTTGAGTAACTTTGGCGTATAATATTTGAGATGTAAAGTTGGTAAAATACAGATATGTTAGGTATTAGGTATACGGAGTGAAAGTGATAAAAGGAACTGATAGGGGTCGCTCATTCAATGAAACTGAACAACTTTATTTCACTCCCTAAAAGAATTTCCTGGAAAATTGATCAGTTTCGTCAACTGAGAAATCTCTGTCAGTTTCTGGTAAGTATGCTCTCCCTTATAACCGGTATAGTCAAAAGGACACATAAAATTAATGTTTTCGCTGTTAGATTTTTCCAGTTTGGTTAGGATTTATGCAGGTTGCGTTATACTAATCAAACTAGGAACAATCTCTGGCATCAGGATGACTGTGGCCGTTACACAAATCATGTCCCAGGCTCATTATATTAAGAAGGATGGTATTTCTGAAAGGACCTTATTTTTAGATATTACTTTATTCTTTACATAATTAACACCATGTGCTTTTTTTCCTATAAATAAAATACATATAACCACGCCTATATCCCTAATAGGGTAGGCAGAGCGTAAACGACCTAAACAAAGGTCGTTCCACCACGTCTGACAAGTTTTGAGGGTAATTCAGAAAGATACATTGCTATAGTGACAGGTTGTCAGCCCATCGCCTAAATTACAATACTGAAACCCTCAAATCCCTTAGCTTATTTTTACAGCATGCCCGGGAGGAGATGCAGCTGGCACATTCTATGTATTTCTATCACTCCCAGACCAGCATGGAAGTAACTAAAATATAGGTACTTTTAATAGCCCTCCCGAAGCAGAAATTATTGTAGGCTTCATATCTGTAATAAAATTATCCAGATATCTTATTAGTTCTCAGTGAGACTGACTTCAGTCAGTGTGCCGATTCAAAGTTAGGTTGATGACTTTTTAAGGGTGTACTGTCAGAGAAAGGCTATTCAATTTAATGAAGCAATTCTTAGTAATGTTGGTACTAAATTTTGACAGTAAAATGGTAGTTCATGCCATAACCAAGGAAGATATTCAATGGTTTACTGTTACCATGGACGAATAAAACAAAGTGGACTTATAACCTCCCTTATAAACTGCGTACACCGCTACTTAGCAATGCCATCTATTGACAATAGCGAAGTATTGTGTAAATAGAATATGTATTTTAATTCAGATGTTTTAAACAGCAATCTAATCTAAACTCATTGTGTATTTCTACTTTAAAAATTTTAAAAGATAATTTGGTTCAAGTTGTTATTGAATTTTTTCAATTTCATGACCTATATTAACAACGGACTCTTCGAGCAATATGCTAGCGCCATCTAGGTTTTGCTTGCATTTTGCCGCTTTTTTGTTACGCTCTCTAGTATGGCGGTCAGCAGTCCTCTAGAGTAGTTAGTCCATGCTGTTACTTAGAATTTTACCGCTTAAAGGTATTGAAGTTAGCCTACATGCATCATAGAATGAACCAGCAGTTTCTCTGCCCAGAGATACTGTAAAATATAGTGGGAAACTAACCAATGTATTATAATTTTCGAAATATAAACAATTTGACATCTGAGCAGTTAATCAGTCGCAAAAGGGCCCCCATTACTCCAAAACAAGTAGACCTGGGGTCCTTTTATTTTATACAACCTTCATACAACACAACAGCCTCCCATAACCCAGATGACACTACAACCTAATCCCCGACCATCATGCCATCATTGTGTTACCATAAGTTATGGGGCACATCTGAGCAGAATATGATGGCGAAATTGGCTGTGTACATTGCGTGTTATGAAAACAGTTGGTAATTTTATCAAACGCGAAACATTCTTATACGAATTATTCCAATACGCTGCTTCCATATCCTTTTGTCTTGCAGAGTGGGTTTTTTAGTTGAACAAAGACCCAATGAACCCTGGTGTCAGAGTATTCAAGACGCTTAGTAGAACAGCTATTAGGCCTCTGACATGGTGAGTGTATTTATGACCTCTTTTTTAGAACGGCTGGGCCCTAAGAAATATTTTATTTTGACTTATCGCTTTACCTGGGAAGAGAAGCGGCCGGTAAATTCTAAGTTATTATCACTCCCAGCTCAGCAATAGGATTGTCTGTTGCGAAACGGGGAATGTAAGACAAACTATGTGCTTCCTCGCCAGGACATTTATACGGTCCTAACCAGAAGGTATGACGTAAGCGCCTTGCGGTTCCTAACTCAATGTTGGCTTAGACGAATATATAGCAATGGCCCAGCATTGGCCCAACACCGGCCAACTTACGGTCCAATTGCTTGGCGTAATGGAATATTGATTGTATGGTCTTATCTCAAGGGATCTCTCCGTAGTATTATGTAGGGTAGATAACGCATTTATATTACGCCAAGCAGAAGTGTTCGAACTTCTGTGTTTCGGTCTGAAGGACAAGTAAGACAGTGAAATTACTGGCACAAGAGATATTAACCTTAGGTCTTCGGTGTTCATCGCACTCTGCTATTTCACGATGATCTAGTGGGATAGTAGTACGTATTAAGGGCTACGGTGCTGCTTACCATTGTATGGATCACTTTGTTTCCACTGAATAACATAAAAAAAGGGTTGCACTCTGGAAGTGCCGGCAGAAGCGAAAACTCAACAGATGGCGCTAGTAGGTTTCTAAAACGCATGGAATATTACTTATTCTCTAGTCCGCGCCAGATAAGGTTTACCGGTGGTGAAATGATAGAACTAATTTTTCCTCATATAAAAGTGTCATAATATGACATTATCATAAAGACACCACCCAGAGGTAAAGTTATTTTCTCTCAAACATTTTCGATAGCATTTTCGATCAGGACACGTGACCCTGATGCAAATTTAACATTTTTACCCTTCCCAAAAAGAGTGCGCAACGCCGCTAAAGAAGTTTTCACTTCAAAAACAAAAATCTAATCTAACTAATCTAAAAACTCACTCGATAAGGGACGGAAATCAGAAGTGAGCTTGCGTCAAGATTTTACATCGAAGAAAATTCACAGCTGCATGCTCGGACGGATAGGTTGCGTTATCTAGCCTAGTCATAGAATCTGTGGTTCTTTCAGTCTTCGTGATATGGAAGATTTTTATTAATAAATATTTATTAGGATATTTCTCGGATGTAGGTAGTAGGTAACCAAACCTATCGGTAATTAGGCGAATATAGGAGATAGATGTTTATAAACGTCTATAGCCTTGCAAAGTATGCTTACACGTGTGTAAAATCGCCTATTAGGATATCGAGTTTCTTATTAAATATTACTATTATTATTACTTCCATGCTGGACTGGGAGTGATAGAAACACATAGAATGTGCCAGCTGCATCTCCCGGGCATGCTGTAAAAACCAGCCAAGGGATTCAAGGGTTTCAGTATTGTAATGTAGGCGATGGGCTGACAACCTGTCACTATAGCAATATACAGATATATCTGGAATAACCCTCAAAACTTGTCAGACGTGGCGGAACGACCTATGTTTAGGTTGTTTACGCTCTGCCTACCCCATTAGGGAAAAAGGCGTGATTATATGTATGTATGTATTAAAAATTGGTTTTAAATGAAAGTAGTACGCCCGTCGTGTTGCGGCCAATTATATGAGGATAATATCGATGGTGAATTGCTAAATACTGCTATCTACATTTTAATGGTTAAATTTAGCTAAATATTTGATATGTTTACATTTTGTCACCTGACCAGATTATAAATTATTAAATACCTTCAGCTGTGCGTGATTAATTATAATATACATACATACATACATAGAAACACGCCTTTATCCCTAATGGGGTAGGCAGAGCGAAAACGACCCAAAGGTCATTCCGCCACGTCTGACAAGTTTTGAGGGTTATTTATTACAGATGATTTTGTACATTGCTATAGTGACGAGTTGTCAGCCCATCGCCTAAATTTCAATACACAGCATGCCCGGGAGGAGATGCAGCTGGCACATTCTATGTTTTTCTATCACTCCCAGTCCAGCATGGAAGTGATTAATTATTTTTTTAATATCAATTTATCATGCTTACCTATATCGTGTAAAAAGCAACCCACCCTTCAAATTTTCAGACGTTACAATGGACGTTACAAGCTGCCAAATAGCTCTCCTTCTCTCTATCTCTCTCTTCTTATTCTCTTTGCCGTACCATCAATCCTTTATTTGCAGAAGATCAACCAGAAAACTAGTCAAACTAGAATCGAACCCATGACTTCTTAATCAGGAGAGCAAATCAAACCACAACACTCTAAAGGCAAACTGTGGAAGCTCTCAAATCGACAAGCTACAAGCTCATAACATCCCAGCTCTAAACTGCTCTAAACTTTATGAGCACGTAAAATGGCGAAACACTATCAAAATGGCGTCGCTCGACAAAATGGCCGACTATCAAAATAACATACTGATGTGACGAGTAACGCCACTTCGCACTTTGTTTGTACTACCTATTACTTACACTACAGTATCGTAAAGAACCTATTTTGGCTCGTATTTATAAAGAGATCTCAAGATTGAGATCAATATTAAGTATGGATTTGACAAATTGTTTTGTACTGAAATGAAATTTCTGATACGAACTCAAACTCGTGGTCACACTTGAGAGCTGTTTATAAATACGGGCCTTAGTTCTCGATATAATGTAGTACTTAGGTTTAAAAGCAAGCGGAAGCATTTTGTTCTCTCATGTTTATGGGGGCGATGGAAAAACATAGAATTACCAGATGCTTTTCCTCCCAGCATGTTGTAGAAGTCAGACAAGGGATTTGAGTGTTAAGTGATGGGCTGACAATCTGTCACTATAACGATGCACATTTTAACCTAAAAATGCCCGAAAAAAGCCTTTTACTAGACATTTAAAAGGTTTACGTTATGTATGTACAGTAGGCTGCAAAATTGCATACCTAGGGCCACCGCAAGCGATTGAAGTTTTTTACAAAAGTGTGTAATTATTTTAATATCTACCTAAGTCTCAGAATATTGTAGTACTAGTTAAGACACATCCGAATCTTAAATTAATATTTCAATAGCTACATAGCTTTCCAAGTAAAATTCAATCGTTTGAGGTGGTACTAGGTATGCACTTCTGCAGCCTACTGTACATATGCAATGTCTTGTCTTGACTCTTGACTAACTGTAGCTTCCAAGCATACAAAATCGTCAATGTAGTGAGTTTCGGGAGTGAGTTCATCCAAAAGCGGCAATTCCCACGCAACGACAGAGCACATAGTAAGCAATTTGGCCGGACATTTATACGTCGGTA
>JARACY010005078.1:0-23547 GCA_029255725.1 Scrobipalpa atriplicella | reverse complement strand
TTTTTTATCGGTTCTCCCAAATAGAGATATGTCGCGACAGAGTTTTTAAGGAAAATGTCTTTTGTAGGGGAGGAAAATGTGAATTTGTGAGTGCTTGCGATTTGGTACAAATTTGTAGGAATGAGGGAAACGGGGTTAGGAAGGCGTTTATTGAGATATTTATCACTTGAGTAATAATACATTCTTACATAATAATCACTCCTCTATCCCTGATGGGGTAGGCAGAGCGTAAACGACCTAAACCAAGGTCGGTCCGCCACGTCTGATAAGTTTTGAGGGTTATTCCAGATAGATCTGTATATTGCTATAGTGACAGGTTGTCAGCCCATCGATCCATCCATTTTTTTTATTGCTCCCAGTCCAGCATGGAAGACACAACCTTTTCAATAATTATTCTTGCCTGCACATAAAAAAAAGGCTCATTAAATTACCCAGTGGTTATCAATTCACATAACAAGACATAACCTCAAATTAAACCAATAACACGTAAAGGTATTTCTTGTTATATTATGAGCGTAACCTTCTGTTTGCGTATCCCAGAGTTCGGTTGGCAAACTATGCACCCTCTGCTATATTGATCACTCAGACATTCCGTACCTAGCTGGTTGGAATAGTGTACAGTGAACTTGGTTTTCTATACAAAGCACGAAATCCTTTTTCTTATAGACAATCAGGTGATTTAGCATTCACTGTCTTATCAATAATAGAAGTGATTAATAGATTGACAGATATGTGTTCCCCGTCGTCCCTTTGGAAATCGAACCCAGTTGTATAGAAAACCAAGTGCACGGTACTCTATTCCAACTAAGCTAGGTACGAAATGACTGAGTAATCATTGCAAGTAGGTACTAGTTATTAGTAATTGAATGAGACGTTTCCTTCATGTACAGGCAAGAGTAATTATTAGAAATCTGTGTCTTCGATGCTGGACTAGGAGCAAATAAAAAACATAGAATGTATCAGCTGCTTATTCTAGATTCAATTTTGATTTGGCAAACAAAGACGATACTTCTTGCTCGTCTTTGTGTGTGTGTGATTGTGTGTGTGTTTGTGCGTCTTTTTAATTGTCTGTGTGTGTGTTTGTATAGAAAACCAAGTTCACTGTACACTATTCCAACCAGCTAGGTACGGAATGTCTGAGTGATCAATATAGCAGAGGGTGCATAGTTTGCCAACCGAACTCTGGGATACGCAAACAGAAGGTTACGCTCATAATATAACAAGAAATACCTTTACGTGTTATTGGTTTAATTTGAGGTTATGTCTTGTTATGTGAATTGATAACCACTGGGTAATTTAATGAGCCTTTTTTTTATGTGCAGGCAAGAATAATTATTGAAAAGGTTGTGTCTTCCATGCTGGACTGGGAGCAATAAAAAAAATGGATGGATCGATGGGCTGACAACCTGTCACTATAGCAATATACAGATCTATCTGGAATAACCCTCAAAACTTATCAGACGTGGCGGACCGACCTTGGTTTAGGTCGTTTACGCTCTGCCTACCCCATCAGGGATAGAGGAGTGATTATTATGTAAGAATGTATTATTACTCAAGTGATAAATATCTCAATAAACGCCTTCCTAACCCCGTTTCCCTCATTCCTACAAATTTGTACCAAATCGCAAGCACTCACAAATTCACATTTTCCTCCCCTACAAAAGACATTTTCCTTAAAAACTCTGTCGCGACATATCTCTATTTGGGAGAACCGATAAAAAAATAATGTCCGACATTAAGGGAGGACCTAATTTAAATATTTCTGATGTTGTTACCATCCTGCTCACACTAGTAGACTTTGGTATAAGGGTGTCTCTTTTTAGTGGTAAACGGTACGTCTCAAAGTCCTTGCTGGGAAAATGCTTTTTTAAGTGAACTTCTCGTTGTTAAGTTCTTTAATAGTGATGGGCAGTAAAGGGGTTATTTTCTGGAGCTACTTTAGAATTTGAATTGTCATGCTGCACTGGGAGCGATAAAAAATACATGGTCTGCTGTTTTTCGTGACGGACAAACAGAAGAAGATGCAGTAAATGGATTTGATTGTTTCATTGTATTACCTACAATTTAGACAAGGCTCATCATCTCCAACCTAATCTAGGGGATTGAACGAGAGTACTGGTTTTTACGCAGAGCGACTGCCATCTGACCTCCGCAACCCAGAAGGGAAACCGACCCAATCCTAAACTAGATCGATTTCACACACAGCCTTTGAATTTCTTCGTAGGTGTGTGCACCATTTTCACGTAGCACCTATAACTAATACGATAGAAAATTTCGTCAAAATAAAACGTCGATCGATAAACCTTCCTAAAACGAGCACATCCCTATCCTCCCCGTTTTTTGTGACAATGTTACGATACGATAATATTATGCCTGCTCCATTAGTGTTGTGATGATACTTTACTGTTTATGTAATCGTAAATTATATCGTCCATATAGACGTCACTGTAAATCTCCGAAGGTTTCTGTAATATTTGCTATGGATTTAGTATGCATACCCTCGAAATATGAGAAATCCGTTTTGCATTCGTAAATCCAGTTTTCATAATTCTCCAGATTTCAAGGCGTAGTTCAGATATGACTGTCAGTATCACGTCAGCAGTTTCGGACCTTGACCTAGAATGTCATACAACGGAATCCTCGCATCTTTCTTCTGGCTTTATATTGGCAGTATATTCCCAGGAATAGAAGTAACTTGTCTTTCTATATTCTAATTACTGACTTTAAAATAACAACAACAGATTATTTGTTACACTTCCTACCCCATTAGAAAATAGCGGCTAGATTTCTGCTAAGTTAAATGTTGGTCGATTCGATAATGACATTCTGCTCGATCAGCTTCATTAGGCAAACTGCATGCTTAGCAAAACCATGATTGTTGTCATGTGTGCATGTACAGATTTACATTTACAAGTAGATACCGCTGGTCATGTCCAAAAGTGTTTGTACTATGTACAGTTACCTTTTTTTATGAAAGAGGGAAGCAGACGAGCCTGTTACCTATCCAAACTGAAGAAAGTCTCACAAGTGATAAACTGACAATCAACTTTTGTTCTTCTCGTGGGACTTGAACCTATAACCTCCGGATCTGAACCCAAGACTGACAAACCTTTAAGAACTGCCTTTGTGGTCTAGTTGTCTGAGCCATAGGCTCCCGATCAGGAGGTCCTGGGTTCGATTCCCGGAGGGGGAACACAAACTTGATATTGGTCAGTTTGCTTTGTGAGATTTTCCACAGCTTTGTAAGGGCAGGCTAAATCACCTGATTGTCCGAAAAAAAAAAAGAATTCCGCGCCTCGGATGGCCGTCGGTCCCACTTCGGTTACACTAACCATGTCAGATGCCTAATAGTTGTGCTACTAAGCGGTTTAAAAACTTTTACACCAGATTTCGGGCTCGAAAAACCCACTCGATAAGAAGCAGAAGAGTAGCATTTAAAAGACTTCGAAGGCGAGGAGACTATGAAATTGTGGTATCTAACCTATTCTTAATCTGTGTGTACGTACCTACATGCGTGCGTCCTAAATGCATGTTTGTTTGCGATGTTTATTTGCATCGGTAATGGTTAAAATGGGTGCTAGCAAGTTTATCTATGTGGCATAATGTTACATTGATAGATTTTTTGGGGATATTTTTAGCACTCACAGATGCTATTTTATTTCATATAAATATGAAAGAAAGAAAATAATAAATTCGCCTCGGGCCACGACATCAGGCAGGATTCGAACCAAATTATCTAAAAATAACAGTATATGCACTTTTTTGTAATCAGCCGATATTTTGTATTGCATAGAAAATCAAGGTGATCTACATTTTGTTTTTTATTTTCCAGTTCTATGAGTAGAAGACAAACATACTCAAGCATAATTATAAATTATTGCATCTAAGTACACATAAACAAAGGTAAAATAAAAGTATAAAAATTAAAAAAATCTAGTAATTCTGTAGATTCATAAATTATCTTTTACATGGCATACAAGATATTTACAATTTTATTATTTTTATATTATTTCTATGCTCACGAAGAGGAACTATTAATATAGAAATAATATTAAAAATATGTATATATAATTTCTAATAGAATTAGAACTGCCACTTTTTGTATTGGAACTAAGTATACTCCATTCGTTTTAAAAAAATATTTCTGCCGTTACCGTACTAAAATGAAGTTTTAGTATGGGAAAAATTATTTCTTAAAAACGAATGAGGTATAAATTAGAGACAGAAAACTGCTGATTTTGAAGCTGCCGAAGTAATTATACATACATTTATTTAACATTTAAAGTTTGATAATTTGATTTTAGATCGTACCCTGTCACATTGAGAACATATCCATCGAACCGTTAATTTTCAGTGAAATATCAAACACACAATAATCTCTACCAACACTTTTAGACTAAGAGGTAACGATAAAAATAATAACGATCATTTGAGAGGCTGACCTTGGTTAGAAATGATAAAGAGAAACCCCCTGATGCCAACAATCTCAGTTGGCCTACCCAAAGCGGTTGCGTTAACTTTTTTTCACCTTTGATGGAGGATAATTCGATAACGCAACCGAAATTTTGGTCAGTTTTTGTGTTATTCATCTGCGTGGAACTAGGACTTCATTTTATATAAAATTTAGTCTCTCATATTATAGTTTTTTTTTTGTCACAACAAATTATTCTTTGGTCGAAGATTGCACGAAAACGCAACAAAAATTTTGGTCAGTTTTTGTGTTTTTCATATGGGTGGATGTTTAACTTTAATTCCGTATAAAATATCATACCTCTCATATTATCGTTTTTATTCGGTCACGATAAGTCAGCTCTGAAGCGCCATATAGTATATTAGGCAACGAGGGAATAAAGCAGTGTCTAACGTCACGGGCAGCATATTGAATCCTGAGCGGAATGAAGGATTCTAGGATTAATTCCCGAGCGCAGCGAGGGAATTAAATCTTTAATTCCTGAGCGAAGCGAGGGAATTATGACAAGAATCCTGAATGTAGCGAGGGATTCAAGTCTGCCCAAGGCGAAGACACATTTATTCCCGAGGAGCATACTATATTTTACACACCTACTGCACAGATTACTTAGACGGTGGCAGGCGTCTGTAAGATAATAAAGCTCAGAAATATACCTAATCATGTAATATTGATACATAAATAAATATTGAAAACATACCAGAAGCAACAGATCCGAAAGTCAATTCACACTCACTGAACTACACTTCACGTTCACAATCCACTACCTACGTATTTTTCCAAAAAACGAATTGATCGTATTTAACATATTCAACATAAATAACAAAATACGATAAAATACTAGTCACAATGTCTTCTGGAGTCAAAATATTAATTTCACTCGACAATTTACGAAATGGAAGTAATAATCAATGAGAGAAAAACTTTTGCAAAATCAAACCGCGTTTTCTTTTTTTTAGTTTCTTTTTTTTATACAAAGCAAAGAGCACATACAGATAACTAGTCATACAGCCTTTTTACACTCGCCGGGAGGCGCAGAAGGCGAGTGTGGCAACAGTTTTAATACACACACAGCCATATTTTTTTTTTCTGAAAATTATTTTCTTAGTAGTTCACATGACATTCCAAATTCAAATCACATAATAACCCTTGGGCTATTAAGGATTTCCATACAACTTTAAATCCCTTGGGATTATTTTCTTGCTTTAAACGCAAGTTCCTTGATACATTATGTTGATATAATAATGCAGAGGTGTGTAATAGTATATTAGGCAACGAGGGAATAAAGCAGTGTCTAACGTCACGGGCAGCATATTGAATCCTGAGCGGAATGAAGGATTCTAGGATTAATTCCCGAGCGCAGCGAGGGAATTAAATCTTTAATTCCTGAGCGAAGCGAGGGAATTATGACAAGAATCCTGAATGTAGCGAGGGATTCAAGTCTGCCCAAGGCGAAGACACATTTATTCCCGAGGAGCATACTATATTTTACACACCTACTGCACAGATTACTTAGACGGTGGCAGGCGTCTGTAAGATAATAAAGCTCAGAAATATACCTAATCATGTAATATTGATACATAAATAAATATTGAAAACATACCAGAAGCAACAGATCCGAAAGTCAATTCACACTCACTGAACTACACTTCACGTTCACAATCCACTACCTACGTATTTTTCCAAAAAACGAATTGATCGTATTTAACATATTCAACATAAATAACAAAATACGATAAAATACTAGTCACAATGTCTTCTGGAGTCAAAATATTAATTTCACTCGACAATTTACGAAATGGAAGTAATAATCAATGAGAGAAAAACTTTTGCAAAATCAAACCGCGTTTTCTTTTTTTTAGTTTCTTTTTTTTTATACAAAGCAAAGAGCACATACAGATAACTAGTCATACAGCCTTTTTACACTCGCCGGGAGGCGCAGAAGGCGAGTGTGGCAACAGTTTTAATACACACACAGCCATATTTTTTTTTCTGAAAATTATTTTCTTAGTAGTTCACATGACATTCCAAATTCAAATCACATAATAACCCTTGGGCTATTAAGGATTTCCATACAACTTTAAATCCCTTGGGATTATTTTCTTGCTTTAAACGCAAGTTCCTTGATACATTATGTTGATATAATAATGCAGAGGTGTGTAAAAAATTTAACGCAACCGCTTTGGGCAAGCAGACCGAGATTGTTGGCATCAGGGCGTTGCTCTTCATCACCTCTCAAATGATCGTGACCTCCTAGTCTATTTGACATTCCAGCTCGAGCGTTTTACGTTCTCTTTATATATTTTAAATATCACGTCAAGTTGTAGTCTTAGTTGTAGACTTCTAATCGGGAAATTAATTTTATAGGGTATGCATGAAATGTTTTGGATGTTTTAATAACTTATGTTGTGTAGATTTCAGAACCGTTTGATGACAAATTGGCATCATTGATAATTTTGAGTAGTTGAAGATGGGGTCCAAATTGGGGCCCAAATGAATATTTCAGTAGATTTTTGAAGTGTGGTATATCGTTTTTCGGTCGGGGAACAAGAATATGAAGTAATTTTTATAGTATCTGATGAAAAATGTGCTATAAATCTGATTATTTACAGTATATAGTGAAAGAACAGTCTAATCTGGGGATACAGTTAGTGCCCCGCAAAGTCGAGAGCGAAGCAAATACGGCCGTATTACCCTTACCATTACGGCGTATTTTCCCACCCCTATATCTTGGAAGTGTGATATACTAGAACGCTCAAATTACTGTTACCTAGTGCACTCCATAACATAATGCAGAGCTAAAAATATTAGGCTAGTACCCCATTTGGTTCGGAAGTTATGGGTATGCAAAGTTAGGCCAAACCGATACTGACTGACCCACATAATGATCATCAAACTAGAACTGGTACTTCCAGTTACCTTAGAGAGCTGAAATTTGGCATGTGGATCACGTTTAGTATGTATATAGAGGGAAAGCTTTCAAACCTTGGATAATTGAAGGTCTGGAGTACCTGATGAGGTACCATGAGAGCCCAGGTAAACTATAGATACGGAATAGCCGTCTTTGCCAAAATTATGTAGTGTGACTAGCTCTAACATCGAAAATCTGAACGACCTGGTGAGGAACTCTAAAACTGCCTACACGGCTGATAATAGATTTTTTCAAATCAGTCCAATAGTTTTGGGAAAGGATATTTTCCTGTGGTAAAAAGTAGCCCATGTTACTCAGATTGAACGATTTTAAAAATTATTTCTAGTGATGAAATTGTTTGAAATCGTACATCAATATTATTTTTTTGGACTCCGTATTGGATGCCATGCCACCTCAAATTACACAAGATTTGTCATCGAAGGGATCTGAAATCTACATAACATAGGCTATTAAAAATATCCAAAATATTTTATTCATACCGCAAATTACCCTTTCCCTAGTGCAGTTTGAATCGGCACCCTAACTATTGTACAGTTAACGACATTTATAAGTTGAGCCGATTTGACATTCAAATAATATGACAAATCAGCTTAAATTATAATAAATATTTGTCAACTATATCATAATTGTCCATAGTTGAAGAATCATTTATTTCCATCAACTAGGAATCCTTTGTGGGCAGCATGCTGGATATGGTTCACTTGCATTTCCCATTCTGAAGAACCCAGGTTCGGTATCTGTTTGGCACCTAAAAAAACAAAGGTACTGATAAGATTCAACTGGTAGTTATGAGATATTTCTGATAATTATTCTAATTGGTATTTCTAGCCGTGCAACCTCAGCAACATCACAAGCTGGACTGTCAATAAGTCCAGACGAATGATCCTCTTAAGAAGTGGAAAAGGGTCCAGTCTTTAGGTTTCTAACAGATGGCTAAGGTCCACTTTGTGGAAATTTTAGTTCTCCTCACGATTTTGTTTCATCGACCATCCATTGCAAAACCATCACAAAATAAAAACAATTTTAGTATAATTATTTACAAAGGCTACCATTTTCAAAGACTACAATATGTAATTTTTGCAAAAACCGCAAAAGAAGAAGAAAATTAGTATGTTTAGCACAAAATATCACTTACTTACATGGATTTTTCAATGTAAACCTCATATTCCTCTTGAGGAGCATCCGTTGTAATATCTCTCTTTATACTTCTTTTTACCTTTCCTCCATCGACTATTCTTCTCATCCTTCCAATTCTTTCCAGTTTAACCTTCTTTCTGAAGGGGTATGGTAGGAACTTTGACTTAGCAATGTTTGCTTTCACTTCGTTTATTACATTCATTGTTAGAGGAGCTGTTTGCCAATCAGGTAATTCTTTCGAATCTTTAGCGTTTTGAATCTGCTCCTCTTCCTTCACTTCTGCACTAACATCTGCTTCAGAGATGTCATCATGAGGAATTTGAGCCACGTATCCTGATGATCGCTGCGAAGGTTGATGTCCATGGTGTTTGCTACCCAGGTCCAGCAAACTCCACGCATTCTCACCATTGTAAGGATTTACGCTACTAAGATTATAATTCTGTAAGTACGCAAGAGGCAAATCTAAATTCTGAGCCGTTAATTTTGATTCGGCTAATGACAAAGTGTTTATAGGTTCGTAAGATTTTTCAGAATTGAAAGTTATTGTTTTTTCGTCATATTTTTTCGCACCTGTTTTTTGTACAACCTCTTTGTTCACCCAAGGTGTTAATCTATAAGGTGGTTCAGGTTTACAACATTTGCCATGTTTTTGTTGATTCATAGATTTAATAGCATTTTGATGCGGTTTTTGATTAATTTGATGGTGTTGCAAATAAGCCTGTTGCACTTCTTTTGGCTGATTTGCGTACTGGGCTAGAGGGGGATATTGTTGTAATTGAATGTAGGCTGTAGGAATTAATCCTGCTTGAGAATATATTTCAGGTGGTGGGTAGTTCGGTGATTGTGCAAAAGATTTTTCGGCTAGAGGTATTGCGCCTGGTGGTCGAACATATGAAGCCATTTTTTGGAAATTTGTTAAAGGATGATAATACGGCAACTTTCTAAAATCATTTCTTGCTAGCGGCCCTTCGAAAAATGATTTTTCTTCCATTTTGGTTTTGGGTAAAATTTCAAATATTTTTTGTTTGTTTTTGATATCTTGTAACATATTAAGACCTTCGTAGAAAGACTTTGGTACATTGGTTGTCTTTATTTTGGCTGAAACTGGTTGGACTTGCGCTATTATTGGATGTTCTTGTTGTTCTTCAACAACTTCTGCTGCTTCCTTAATTTTGCTAATACTAGCTGTTAATGGTTCGTACCAATAAGACTTCTTATTTGCTCCTATATAATTGATAAGTTCATTTTTATTAGATTTCTCACCTTTAGTATTATTTTGAACGGATTCAATTTTATCAAGTTCCTTATAAATGTCTTGTGCTAAATTATAAACTTCTAATATTGCTTCTAAATCACTTTTCTTCATAGTCTGCAGTAACACCGATAATGCAGTAATTTCTTCTTCAGTAAGATATCTATCTCCATCCAGCGTAGAAGCAGCTAGTTGTATATTTTTAGCTTCATCAACAATTTTGAACTTATCCTTATTAATGAAGATTTTTTCTTTTTTTGTCCCATTATTTTTATCTACATCAGCTTTTTCTTCAACTATGATGCCAACAGGCTGTGAACAGTTTTTGGTTAGACCCTCGGTAGTCCCATTGGTTTCAACTACTGACTGTTCTGTAGTTGTCTGATTGTCTTGTGCTCTCTTTCTCAGCTTGCAGGTGTATTTTCCGCAAAAAGAGGAAGAGTGCCAAGTGCTATTGACTGGATATAACTTTCCCGTATCCGGATCACGACAGTAGAAAGCTGTAACAATAAAAAAAATCATAAGGCAATTGCAATAAAATCAACAAAGTAAAAAAATACAATGACATTATAATGATTATACAAGTTCACATTTTCATAGTTAGTTATTTTGAAATATTCAAAGATAGGTCTCAGAGATTTGCCACGATAAGTATTTTAATAATTATTATTGTTGCGATCTTTTTGACCATCGACACTGACTGGCTGACTAGGACTCTATGACTTGACGACTTGACAGAGACAGACCAGTCAGGGTTTTTGATGACAATCACTCTTAAACATCATTCATTAATCATTTAATTATACAGATCAAAGAATTATTTTTATCTTATTTTAGATGTAGTTTACCATATTGTTATCACTTTCAACGATGTGATCTTACTATTCCTAGCATTGTCATATAATATTATCAACTGACAAAAGAAAAAACCAAAACAAAATATCAAATATTTGACTTTTTTTTGTTAGCCTGATAATATTACGTCGTAAAAAAATAAACATGTCACCGCACACATTATTGTCTTTTAGTTTTTTGACTTTATGTTTCTTGCGAATAGCTGTTGTTCAATTGGTTGGATCATATTGCCCTCTTTGATACATCATTGCTATAGATTCGTGGAGAACATAACTTAACTAAATCTTAACCAGAATTGTTGCCGTCCTTTTCTGTTCTCTCAGGATAGACAATGACAGTTTACCATTTTAGTCAGTGATTTTGTGCGCATACGAATCAATGAATGCCGTTGTGTTTCTAAACATTCAACTCATGAATTTTCGTTTGACAAAATGTGATCTACTTATGCAATCGAATGTGTTTTATATGAAAACATAATATTGAAGAATGCAACTCAAATCATTTTACAAAAAAAAAAACATAGACAGTAGGTACAATAATGTCGGTATGTGCATTTCTTAATTACTATCACGTCTTTGCCTCTTACGGGTTAGCCAGACCATCAATTGGGATCTGGCAAAAATATTTTCTGTTCTTTGTTAGTAAATCTTAATTATTTTTTTTTTTTGGTTCCTATCAAATCTAGGAAAGACAAGGCCAGTGGGCAGACCACCAGCCCCATGGTCAGACGACATCGTCAAACTAACAGGAACAAACTAGATGAGACTGGCACAGAACCGTGAGGATTGGCGTAATAGAGAAGAGGCCTACACCCTGCAGTGAAAATTAAATTAAGGGTCTATGTGCTCGCGGCAACTGTCCCTTTCAAACCAATGACAGAATGCGCGCTCGGTCCTTTTCTAGCATGGGGCTGTTTCAAGCCGATTTCATATATTTTTGCATATATCTCAATGTACACAAAAATTATTGAAAAACAGAGTTGATTACAATGTTCTTCATAATTATACGGTGAATTCGATATAACATTTGCTGTTTCTAAGCTCATAGTAATGTCACAGTTGTTGAAATTCGGCATTGAGACGCCAGTTTTCCATGATATTTCTGATGATTTCCTGGTGTAATCATAGTATTTTTAGATTAAATCTATGAATCTAGTTGTTCTCCATATTTTAGAGAAGCTCACCATATATACATTTATTGAAAATTCAACTATTAACTATCATAACAAAGTGAAATGCTGGACCGTGTTTAGCCCGATTTAGAGTACTTCCCTCCTTAAATGAATGAATCAAATCTACATTCGCTTATGTTTTGTGAGGTCAAATGGTGATTCTGTTTAATCTGGTGTAGAAGTCATCAATACTCTGTTTCGAAATACGCAAACCGCTGACAATACTGTTCAATTGTATCACAACATAAGTCTAGACGCGAGGTTAGGAAGTGTAAAACCAAATAAACATCAATTCTTTCATGTTGTAGGTGAAAAAGTTTGCAAGAATGAGAATAGTGAAATGGTACGCAAATCATCTTGAAAGTACTGTCACAATTAGAGCCTATAGGAAAATACTATGCGTGCTCAACTAGTACCTACTAAGTTCCTGTGAGCCAGCGAAAACCTTCCATGCTGGATCGGGAACGATAAAAGAACCAGCTGCTTTTCTTTTCAGACATAGGTACTGTAGAAGATAAACATATGAGCTGTTGACCTGTCACTGCATCATCATCATCATCTCCTAACCTAACCTAACCTTTTCCCATATGTCACGAGATCGGCTATCTAATCTAAGGAATTGAACGGGATAGGTCGACCTTGTCTAGGGTGTTAAACGAACTTAAGATTCTAATGATCTGTCCCATTGGGCGCTTTTCCACTAGACGGCACGTCACCGGCAACGGCGACGGCACGGTACCGTCAACAATATCGTAGGTGAGCTAATGTATGAAAACCAATGAAATTATATGACACGCTTTTCCACTTGCCGGCACGGCACCGTCACGGCATGTCATCGATTCCCATAGATATTGTCACGTGATCGTCGCCGTGCCGTCGCCGTTGCCGTTGACGTGCCGTCTAGTGGAAAAGCGCCCATTATATCCAGTCCTGTTTTGACTAGTGTGTCTTATGGACTAGTGATCACAATTGTCTAAAGTGCGTTATTGTCTAGTTAGTTAAATTGACTACTATGCTGGTTTTACACAGAGCGATTCTGCATCTGACCTCCGCAAGCCAGAAGGCTAGGTTAGGCTTTTGCCAGGTTAGTGGTCAACTCTGTAAATTTTTCAAGCCACCAATGCTTAGCAATGGGCTCTGAAATGGAATAACGAGCTGCGATATGCATCAATAAAAAAAATCTGATGTAAACTTAAAATTTGTCGATTGTGGTGGAAGCGTGTTTTGTTAGGACATTGAGTGTCTGCCAGCCCCATGATTTAGTGTGTATGTTTATGTGAATCTCAATTACCTTTAGCAGTAAGTCCTCCAGAAACAGTAGCACAAGTACAGATTATCACCGACCAGCACAAAATAGACGCAGCACTCGCGCGCACCTCCATGTTGCGCGATCAACTAGTACTGAGTTCCGGTGGAGGACGCGTGCTCGAATGTTATGATTTCAGACAGTGTTGGATGGTCAGTGGTTGACAAACTTTTGCATCTTTTTTTATATCTAATTCTTTATTCGGAGAAAGTAAACTCCGTTCAGTTCTTTCTCTCCTTTCGTCTAGTGGTCTAGGCAATGCATGACCATTTTGATTCCTACGGGGGAACACAAAGTTGATATTTTGTCAATTTATTACATTTGTGAGATATTCCTCGGTTCGATTAGGACAATGCAGGCAAAACTGCATGCAAAAAAGATTCCGTGCGTGCTTGGAAAAACTCGACTCCTCATCGACTTCATCGACTCTTTCTAGATCCTGTCCTGGCCTCTGGACTTCTTTCAAGAACAACGAGTATAAATTTTCAGTGGAAAACAGAAAACATCTGGTTTCCGGAAGCTTTGATCTCAATAAAATCTACCGCTCAAAAGGCTCCATCTCACACGTGTTATGAAAGTGACGTTCCTTTTGTGCAATCAACTAAAAAAACAAGCTTTCCCCTTCCTTACATAGCACAAACACCGTGTAGAAAATACTTAGCGTAGAACGGAGCGCAAAGCTCCTTGCAAAGTTATTGGTACGTTCCGTTCCTTTGTCCGGGCTATTGTTCGAGTTTGCCAGTTAAGTTGTCGGAAAGTATTGGGTATTGATAAAGGATAGAATGGAACGTGTTTGTCGAGTTAGTTGTGTGGCTGCTGTGTGTGGAACCACCTTTTGAGCAATTTTAGCAAGAGTTATTGTTTGTTCCATAAGTATTCCATGGAAAACATGCTTATTACATAAATTTCATTATTTCCACTTGCAAACGAGCGATCATATTTGTAATGAATCAAAGAAGTTTGACAACCACAGTCTTATATTCGCGATCGTGTCACAATTCGATCATACTGCGCGTCACTCTACTGCATTGTGCATTATGACATAAATGCAATGATGTATTTCATTATTTGATTGTTCTATGTCCCTTTATTTGGCTTTCTTTGTTAGTCAATGGCCTCAATTCACGCCGTCCAGTTACTAATTCTAATTCTTAGTAGCGCTGTCACTTTCTTAACTTTGACATAAGAACAGGATAGCAAACAAATACGTGAGTTTGACATTTCTTATCTGACATAAGACTGCTTAAATTAATTAAAATAAGTGAGCACGCTCTATGGTCATTCCTTATTTAAAGCGCCGTACGTCAAATTAAGAATGTCAAAGTCACGTGTTTGTTTGCTATCCTGTTCTTATGTCAAATTTAAGAAAGTGACAGCGCTACTAAGAATTAGAATTAGTAATAGTGCGTCCTGAATTAACACCAATGAATGGACTAGTTTTTTTTCTTTTTTCTACTGCTGTTTTAAGCCTGCTCCGAGGCACAAGCGCGCACATTTATTCACTTGAAGATATACGAATATCTAAAATAACTTACTTGTAATAACTTACTATAAATAAATAAAATAACTTTCTTGTCAGCTAATCAAGTAATCAGAACAGCATAAAGTGGATACCATCGGCACAGTGTATAAAAGTGGGAATCGAACCCACGACCTTGAAACTAAAATCCCAAAGCTCACACTACTAGACCACAGAGGCGGATTCTCAAGTTTCAAATTACACATTTCAACTCCAATTACAACTCGAAGCACGCATTTAATCAAATCAGAAACAAAAAGACAAATATGACAAGCGCAGGCGCCGATTTCATGGTCTAAGAGCAATTTAAGGGTACACAGACGGACTGCAAGCCAACCGCGATCTGACTGCGAAAATGCAGTTCATACATTACGAGTACATACATAAAGTCAAACGTGTATTCGAGGTCGTAGTCTGAGTCATCGCCTCTCAAACCAGAGGTCCTGTGATCGATTCCCCATGGGGACCAACGACTTTGTGTTGGTGTTTCTAGTTTGGTTCCAGAAAAGTAAGATGATCCATGCTGTTAGATGCGCTTGTGAAAAGTCGGTCGGACCTTTGTATAGGTTGTCGACGCTTTTCCAACCCCATCATGGATAAAGGCATTATTGTATGTATGTAGAAGTGAATACAAAAAGTTACAATGAATGAACGGTGGCGTGCAGTTGGTGTGCAGGTGATTGGCAGTCCGTCTATCAAAACCCTAAAGTCGACAAGCAATTTAAGGGCCTACAAACAATTTAAGGGTCTTCCATCACAGACTGATTATTTTTTCCACACTGCAAGTGTGATACCCCGCTGAGCGCGGGAGATGTTGTTGTGTTGTGATACGGTTGTGGCAAGGGTAGACATCCAGTGGAAGATTAGCTTTTCATAGATATAACAGATAATTTCAATTAATGGATTATACAACGTATAACATAAAGGGTATATGCATCGAGAAATGTGTGAATCTACCCATGAAACTGAAAAACTTTCCCTAAGAAACATAGGTCGAAAAACGAAAAAAAAAATCGTGACCTTCCATACAAAATGCATCAGCTGATAGCGTATATAGTAAGGCAAGTAAAATTTTTTTTTTCGTATTTCGACCTATGTTCCTTAGAGAAAGTTGTTCAGTTTCATGGGTAGATTCACACATTTCTCGATGCATATACCCTTTCTGTTACACGATGAATAGCAATAGGTACCTACTGTCAGTTTGTAAAACCTATGTAAAACCCTTGCAAAATACGATTTGAATGCTTTTTTGGATAAAAATACCACCATTAATCTATTTGATTGTATTTATTTCATCGCAAATCTATCCACTGCTCAGTACTTCTATTTAACGCCATCTACAACGTACATATAAGCATTTTTTTTTATTCGGCTAAGTATATAAAACGACGAAAAATAATGGTATCCATAATATTGATACCCTATGTTCGTAGTCCAATAATAAATAAAACGATACAAGGAAATTCTTAAGCTCATGAGTTTAAAATAATTTCAACAACTTTAGTTATACAACGTGTAACCGAAAGGGTATATGCATCGAGAAAGGTGTGAATCTACCCATGAAACTGAACAACTTTCCCTAAGAAACATAGGTCGAAAAACGAAAAAGAAAAATTGACCTTCCATACAAAATGCATCAGCTGACTGCACATTTAGTATGGGAAGTCAATTTTTTTTTTTCGTATTTCGACCTATGTTTCTTAGGGAAAGTTGTTCAGTTTCATGGGTGGATTCACACATTTCACGATGCATATACCCTTTCTGTTACATGTTGTATATTATCGCTTCACATGGAACCCTGTCCTTATAAGGATAGACCTCCTGCTGATTGTAAATTAACGAATTATTTCACCCTGTATCCTTTTTTGGATTGTTTCAACGGTTTAAAGAATTTCTTTTTAACTTAGCGCCGTGTGAAATGGACTCTTTATACAGAGTGTTAATGCATTAGCATGCCATAGCTTATACAGGGTGTTTCAGTAAAAATAATAGGACCACTAAAAAGTATTTTTTAAAAATCACCTTAAATAATTGCAACTTTGATCGGATAATATTAATATGGGGAAGCGGATAATATTAATTTGTAAGAATTTTTAAATATCTTTTCTTTGGTCCTTTATCGATAATAAAACACCCCTGAGCTATGTCACGCAATTAAATTAACATCCTGTATATTTTTAAGCTAAACCTTTTAAATCCCGTCATGCTTGATGACACAAATATATTATTTCTTTTTCGCAGAAGGTTTCAGGATTTTTATTTTGATGTCAGCTGTTAGAGCAGCGGCACGGTTCGCCGAAGGTCGTAGGTTCATATCCCTCCCGTGCGATTGGTTTCTATTATTAGATGTTCCAGAATTTTGAAAGATAAAATATTTTTTCTATACCTACTGTGCTGGAAATGGTAAAAAAAATGTATAAGTACCTACTGTGTCATATAAAACAAGTAAAAGGAACCCAAGAGGTTTTGGAATTTAGGCGATGATGGGTTGACAAGCGCCTGCTTGTCAAGCAACACCACAAGCAGGCACCACATTGTTTAACAATTATCTTGTCTTCTCATCATCTTCATCTTCCTAGCCTATTCCCGTATTTCTCGGGGTCGACTACCTAATCTAGATGATTGGACAAGGGTACTGGGTTTTACACAGAGCGACTGCCATCTGACCGCAACCCAGAAGGGAAACCAGACCCAATCCTAGATTAGGTTACACACAACCTTTGAATTTCTTCGTAGGTGTGTGCAGGTTTCCTCACGATGTTTTCCTTCACCGTAAAAGCGCCGAATAAACATACATATGAAATTCGAAAACCGAATACACATTGGTACGTAGTGGGATTCGAACCACGACCTCCTGCACAGAAGGCTGCGGCCCTATCCACTACACCATCCGGGCTATATTCTCTTGTCTTCTCTTCCTGAAAAAAAAATTTTATTAAACCGTTTTATTAAACCGTTAATGCTCTGCTTCCCCTGTAAGGAGTTTAAGCGTGATTTTGTGTAATGTTGTTTAGATTTTTAAAGCCTTGTTTGTATCCTCAAGCTATCCTCTATTCATCGATCATCAATAAGATCTCATTTCAGCTGGAATAATAAATAACTTGATATTTCCTGCAGGACTTCCTTGATATATTGCTGTACTCTGCAGCTTTCTTTATTTATGCTATAAATGATAAATTGCATCCTTGTACTTACATACATACATACATAAAGCACGCCTTTATCCCTTATAGAGTAGGCAGAGCGTCAACGACCCAAACAAAGGTCGTTCCGCCACGTCTGACATGTTTTGAGGGTTGTTTAAGATAGATCTGTATATTGCTATAGTGACAGGTTGTCAGCCCATCGCCTAAATTACAATATACTGAAACCCCCGACTCCCTTGGCTGGTATTTACAGCATGCCCGGGAAGAGATGCAACTGGCACATTCTATGTTTTTCTATCGCTCTCAGTCCAGCATGGAAGTAGTACTACTAGCAGTACTTTCAGAGTACAATGCAATATTGTCGGAAGAGGGCCTTACGGGGTAGGCAGGGCTTCTATAAACAAATAAACGCAGTATTCGTGATATCTTTCCTGTCATGAAATGTGATTCAGTTTTTTTTTTGTATGGATCAATTTGCACTATGCGACTGAGTGCATTTAATGCATGACCGGACTTAAATGCAATACTCCGGGTTTCTCTAATGATTGTTACTCTCACTTATCGTGTGGGTTTTGAGTCAATCGACCCGATGAACCCTCTAACTGTTACAATATGCCTGGAAAGAGAATCTGCTGATATTATGTTCTATTTATTTATTTATCGCTTCATCTCCAAATGATAACGTATCTTGATGTATCTAAGCAAAGAATAAATCTCAAAAAGAAGGTGAGGGCACAAAAGCTTTTCTTTTCCGGGAACACTTATAAGCTTTTAATCTGTCCTACCCTTTCAGCGGACAATGCAGGCTCGGCGGGCGTGGGCTGAAGGAATAAAATATCAGGCCAGATAAAAAACATCAAAGATTAATTTGGGTGTAGAAGTGACTCTTCCATTCTGGACTGGGAGTGATAGAAAATCATAGAATGTGCCAGCTGCATCTCCTCCCGGGCATGCTGTAAAAACCAGCTAAGGGATTCGAGGGTTTTAATGTAATTTAGGCGATGGGCTGACAACCTGTCACTATAGCAATACTCATGACCATCTGAAATAACCCTCAAACCTTGTCAGACGTGGCGGAATGACCTTTCGGTCGTTTTCGCTCTGCCTACCCCATTAGGGATAAAGGCGTGATTTTATGTATGTACGTATGTAAGTACAAGGATGCAATTTATCATTTATAGCATAAATAAAGAAAGCTGCAGAGTACAGCAATATATCAAGGAAGTCCTGCAGGAAATATCAAGTTATTTATTATTCCAGCTGAAATGAGATCTTATTGATGATCGATGAATAGAGGATAGCTTGAGGATACAAACAAGGCTTTAAAAATCTAAACAACATTACACAAAATCACGCTTAAACTCCTTACAGGGGAAGCAGAGCATTAACGGTTTAATAAAACGGTTTAATAAAATTTTTTTTTCAGGAAGAGAAGACAAGAGAATATAGCCCGGATGGTGTAGTGGATAGGGCCGCAGCCTTCTGTGCAGGAGGTCGTGGTTCGAATCCCACTACGTACCAATGTGTATTCGGTTTTCGAATTTCATATGTATGTTTATTCGGCGCTTTTACGGTGAAGGAAAACATCGTGAGGAAACCTGCACACACCTACGAAGAAATTCAAAGGTTGTGTGTAACCTAATCTAGGATTGGGTCTGGTTTCCCTTCTGGGTTGCGGTCAGATGGCAGTCGCTCTGTGTAAAACCCAGTACCCTTGTCCAATCATCTAGATTAGGTAGTCGAC
Source organism: Scrobipalpa atriplicella (assembly GCA_029255725.1). Classification (NCBI taxonomy): domain Eukaryota; kingdom Metazoa; phylum Arthropoda; class Insecta; order Lepidoptera; family Gelechiidae; genus Scrobipalpa; species Scrobipalpa atriplicella. The sequence continues at coordinate 4,017 of JARACY010005078.1, read as the reverse complement.
CCCGAGAAATACGGGAATAGGCTAGGAAGATGAAGATGATGAGAAGACAAGATAATTGTTAAACAATGTGGTGCCTGCTTGTGGTGTTGCTTGACAAGCAGGCGCTTGTCAACCCATCATCGCCTAAATTCCAAAACCTCTTGGGTTCCTTTTACTTGTTTTATATGACACAGTAGGTACTTATACATTTTTTTTACCATTTCCAGCACAGTAGGTATAGAAAAAATATTTTATCTTTCAAAATTCTGGAACATCTAATAATAGAAACCAATCGCACGGGAGGGATATGAACCTACGACCTTCGGCGAACCGTGCCGCTGCTCTAACAGCTGACATCAAAATAAAAATCCTGAAACCTTCTGCGAAAAAGAAATAATATATTTGTGTCATCAAGCATGACGGGATTTAAAAGGTTTAGCTTAAAAATATACAGGATGTTAATTTAATTGCGTGACATAGCTCAGGGGTGTTTTATTATCGATAAAGGACCAAAGAAAAGATATTTAAAAATTCTTACAAATTAATATTATCCGCTTCCCCATATTAATATTATCCGATCAAAGTTGCAATTATTTAAGGTGATTTTTAAAAAATACTTTTTAGTGGTCCTATTATTTTTACTGAAACACCCTGTATAAGCTATGGCATGCTAATGCATTAACACTCTGTATAAAGAGTCCATTTCACACGGCGCTAAGTTAAAAAGAAATTCTTTAAACCGTTGAAACAATCCAAAAAAGGATACAGGGTGAAATAATTCGTTAATTTACAATCAGCAGGAGGTCTATCCTTATAAGGACAGGGTTCCATGTGAAGCGATAATATACAACATGTAACAGAAAGGGTATATGCATCGTGAAATGTGTGAATCCACCCATGAAACTGAACAACTTTCCCTAAGAAACATAGGTCGAAATACGAAAAAAAAAAATTGACTTCCCATACTAAATGTGCAGTCAGCTGATGCATTTTGTATGGAAGGTCAATTTTTCTTTTTCGTTTTTCGACCTATGTTTCTTAGGGAAAGTTGTTCAGTTTCATGGGTAGATTCACACCTTTCTCGATGCATATACCCTTTCGGTTACACGTTGTATAACTAAAGTTGTTGAAATTATTTTAAACTCATGAGCTTAAGAATTTCCTTGTATCGTTTTATTTATTATTGGACTACGAACATAGGGTATCAATATTATGGATACCATTATTTTTCGTCGTTTTATATACTTAGCCGAATAAAAAAAAATGCTTATATGTACGTTGTAGATGGCGTTAAATAGAAGTACTGAGCAGTGGATAGATTTGCGATGAAATAAATACAATCAAATAGATTAATGGTGGTATTTTTATCCAAAAAAGCATTCAAATCGTATTTTGCAAGGGTTTTACATAGGTTTTACAAACTGACAGTAGGTACCTATTGCTATTCATCGTGTAACAGAAAGGGTATATGCATCGAGAAATGTGTGAATCTACCATGAAACTGAACAACTTTCTCTAAGGAACATAGGTCGAAATACGAAAAAAAAAATTTTACTTGCCTTACTATATACGCTATCAGCTGATGCATTTTGTATGGAAGGTCACGATTTTTTTTTTCGTTTTTCGACCTATGTTTCTTAGGGAAAGTTTTTCAGTTTCATGGGTAGATTCACACATTTCTCGATGCATATACCCTTTATGTTATACGTTGTATAATCCATTAATTGAAATTATCTGTTATATCTATGAAAAGCTAATCTTCCACTGGATGTCTACCCTTGCCACAACCGTATCACAACACAACAACATCTCCCGCGCTCAGCGGGGTATCACACTTGCAGTGTGGAAAAAATAATCAGTCTGTGATGGAAGACCCTTAAATTGTTTGTAGGCCCTTAAATTGCTTGTCGACTTTAGGGTTTTGATAGACGGACTGCCAATCACCTGCACACCAACTGCACGCCACCGTTCATTCATTGTAACTTTTTGTATTCACTTCTACATACATACAATAATGCCTTTATCCATGATGGGGTTGGAAAAGCGTCGACAACCTATACAAAGGTCCGACCGACTTTTCACAAGCGCATCTAACAGCATGGATCATCTTACTTTTCTGGAACCAAACTAGAAACACCAACACAAAGTCGTTGGTCCCCATGGGGAATCGATCACAGGACCTCTGGTTTGAGAGGCGATGACTCAGACTACGACCTCGAATACACGTTTGACTTTATGTATGTACTCGTAATGTATGAACTGCATTTTCGCAGTCAGATCGCGGTTGGCTTGCAGTCCGTCTGTGTACCCTTAAATTGCTCTTAGACCATGAAATCGGCGCCTGCGCTTGTCATATTTGTCTTTTTGTTTCTGATTTGATTAAATGCGTGCTTCGAGTTGTAATTGGAGTTGAAATGTGTAATTTGAAACTTGAGAATCCGCCTCTGTGGTCTAGTAGTGTGAGCTTTGGGATTTTAGTTTCAAGGTCGTGGGTTCGATTCCCACTTTTATACACTGTGCCGATGGTATCCACTTTATGCTGTTCTGATTACTTGATTAGCTGACAAGAAAGTTATTTTATTTATTTATAGTAAGTTATTACAAGTAAGTTATTTTAGATATTCGTATATCTTCAAGTGAATAAATGTGCGCGCTTGTGCCTCGGAGCAGGCTTAAAACAGCAGTAGAAAAAAGAAAAAAAACTAGTCCATTCATTGGTGTTAATTCAGACGCACTATTACTAATTCTAATTCTTAGTAGCGCTGTCACTTTCTTAAATTTGACATAAGAACAGGATAGCAAACAAACACGTGACTTTGACATTCTTAATTTGACGTACGGCGCTTTAAATAAGGAATGACCATAGAGCGTGCTCACTTATTTTAATTAATTTAAGCAGTCTTATGTCAGATAAGAAATGTCAAACTCACGTATTTGTTTGCTATCCTGTTCTTATGTCAAAGTTAAGAAAGTGACAGCGCTACTAAGAATTAGAATTAGTAACTGGACGGCGTGAATTGAGGCCATTGACTAACAAAGAAAGCCAAATAAAGGGACATAGAACAATCAAATAATGAAATACATCATTGCATTTATGTCATAATGCACAATGCAGTAGAGTGACGCGCAGTATGATCGAATTGTGACACGATCGCGAATATAAGACTGTGGTTGTCAAACTTCTTTGATTCATTACAAATATGATCGCTCGTTTGCAAGTGGAAATAATGAAATTTATGTAATAAGCATGTTTTCCATGGAATACTTATGGAACAAACAATAACTCTTGCTAAAATTGCTCAAAAGGTGGTTCCACACACAGCAGCCACACAACTAACTCGACAAACACGTTCCATTCTATCCTTTATCAATACCCAATACTTTCCGACAACTTAACTGGCAAACTCGAACAATAGCCCGGACAAAGGAACGGAACGTACCAATAACTTTGCAAGGAGCTTTGCGCTCCGTTCTACGCTAAGTATTTTCTACACGGTGTTTGTGCTATGTAAGGAAGGGGAAAGCTTGTTTTTTTAGTTGATTGCACAAAAGGAACGTCACTTTCATAACACGTGTGAGATGGAGCCTTTTGAGCGGTAGATTTTATTGAGATCAAAGCTTCCGGAAACCAGATGTTTTCTGTTTTCCACTGAAAATTTATACTCGTTGTTCTTGAAAGAAGTCCAGAGGCCAGGACAGGATCTAGAAAGAGTCGATGAAGTCGATGAGGAGTCGAGTTTTTCCAAGCACGCACGGAATCTTTTTTGCATGCAGTTTTGCCTGCATTGTCCTAATCGAACCGAGGAATATCTCACAAATGTAATAAATTGACAAAATATCAACTTTGTGTTCCCCCGTAGGAATCAAAATGGTCATGCATTGCCTAGACCACTAGACGAAAGGAGAGAAAGAACTGAACGGAGTTTACTTTCTCCGAATAAAGAATTAGATATAAAAAAAGATGCAAAAGTTTGTCAACCACTGACCATCCAACACTGTCTGAAATCATAACATTCGAGCGCGTCACGGCTCCAGTGT
>JARACY010005077.1:0-23549 GCA_029255725.1 Scrobipalpa atriplicella | reverse complement strand
CCGGTAGTGGAGAAATGGAATACCATTCACAGTATTATGACAAATGGAATTTGTATATTTGCTCCTAGAGAATTGAAGTAAGTACCTCGTATTACCCAGTATTAAAAATTCTAACTTTTAAGTTAGAATTCCATAGCACTTTAGTGCTAAATATGAAATGCTTTATATTTTACCTTTTGTATAATCTAAGTTAATCAGATCTTTTGGATCAAAGGTTTTTCCTTTGTAACTAAAGTTAATTAGTGAGTATTGACTCATATCTGACTTTGCCTATAGTTTAGCGATAATGTATGGAACATGTGTCAAAGTCACTACTTAGCTTTAATTACTAAACAAGAAATATCTAGCTGTTCTGAAGAAACCTGTGTTTGATTATCGACCTTTTTTAATTAAACGACCTTTTTCGTGACACCCCAGTAAAAATGCTATAAAAATTGTTGTTCCTCCAGTCAAGATAAAATACATTAACAATTAAAAGAAAATTTATACTTGCTCCTGTAACATATTTTCATTGCCCTACCCAAAATCGTCGGGTCTATACCAACTAATTTATTGTGGCCCAATTGAATCTTCATTTGACAACAATTGGGCGGCGGCGGGAACAAACCTGCCGGTTGCTTTGGGGTTGCCATTTGCTTCATTTGAAGATTTACAGTTGTGATTCTTGGATATTCGAAACTTTAAAGGTTAGACCGCTTTAGGACGTAGCTGCAACGGAGTGGCGCGGCGCGGCACTTCGCGACAAAATATTCTTTGTATGAAAATGTATGAGATGCACCGCACTGCAGCGGCGCGACAGGGTGCGGCAAAAACTGTCAAAATGTATGAACTGATAGGCATTGCTAAAGCTACGTTCTAGTGCGGTCTAACCTTCAGTGTTTTAGGAACACAAAGTTGATATGTACCTATTTGTCAATTTGTAACTTTGTAAGATTTTCCCTAATTTGGTTTAGACAATGCAAGCTGAACTGAAAACCTTATTGTCTGTCGGAAAATAGATTCTTTGCTTCGTAAGTCACGTTAAGCAATCGGTTCGGTCGCTGTCTTTTATAATGGTCTGCCTTTACCTAAACCATGACAGAGCCCTATTAACTGCTACTAATAGGCGGTTTTAAAACTCTGACACCAGGTTATCGGGTCGTAATTCGACTGGAATAACCCATTCAATAAGAAAATGAATTACATTTATCAAAGTCATAGCACCAAATATTTTTAAGTAAGTCAAACTTTCTTTCGTATTTGACATGTTATTTGATTCTCTTTGCATTGGATATTAAATAAATTATTCTCTCGTTTGAGTTTGATAATTTATTATGTCTAGCCTTTGACCTGACCTTTCAGTGTTCGGTTCAATCTTAGTATTTGTTATAAAATAGCTTCGAGGTATTGAGTCTGATGAATTACTCAGTTTGTTTATTTACTTAAAAGTTATTTTATTAAGAAAATGGACGAGTAATTTTCAATATTTTATTAAATAATATTGAAAAGTTTTGTGAATTAACTCTGATATATTATTTCTTATTAGCTTAACTTAAGTATGTTTTTTCAAATATGTTGGACGTGTGTTAGACAATGATCAAAGTATACCAAACAATGATATATTTTTTAGTGTTAAAGTTTCATCAGATACGGAAGCGTCCGTATGACAGTTGGTTTGCAAGTGCTTTGCTCTTGTGAGCTTAGCTTGTTTGAATCGGAACGGGATCCAACTCTTGACAAGCCGGTTAGGCACAATCTCCACAGAGTGGTCCTCCCTGCAGGGGGCCTTTCCCGCGTAGTAGGTATTAAATAGTATTGTTTAACACTATTCAAATGGCAAAGTCAGATATGAGTCAATACTCACTAATTAACTTTAGTTACAAAGGAAAAACCTTTGATCCAAAAGATCTGATTAACTTAGATTATACAAAAGGTAAAATATAAAGCATTTCATATTTAGCACTAAAGTGCTATGGAATTCTAACTTAAAAGTTAGAATTTTTAATACTGGGTAATACGAGGTACTTACTTCAATTCTCTAGGAGCAAATATACAAATTCCATTTGTCATAATACTGTGAATGGTATTCCATTTCTCCACTACTGGCGGAGCGTTTGCAATAAAAACAAAACAAGAGAGTTCGAGAATTTCATAAAACTATTATTCTCATGAAAATAAAAAGAGCCCTTTGTTTATAAAACACCGGTTTATGAAAACTAATAAAATCACATGCATCATCATGGAGTGCCATTTTCATATTGAAGTGAAACTTCATGTTGAAAATTCTAATTCACATTTCAAATATAAAAGCCGATATTTTGTCGGTTCAAACATGCTTCCATGCTGGACTGGGAGTGATATAAAAACATAGAATGTGCCAGCTGCATCTGCTTCCGGGCATGCTGTAAAAATCAGCTAAGGGATTCGAAGGTTTCAGTGTGCAGTGTATCTATTGCAATTCAGGAGATGGGCTAATACCCGTCGCTATAGCAATATACATAATCTTCATAAGTAACCCTCAACATTTGTCAGACGTGGCGAAACGACCTTTATTTAGGACCTTTATTTTGAAAGACTTTGACTTTAGTAGAAAATTTATGATTTGTAGGTAAACTCATAGTCTATTACAAAATAAACTGAGTAAGTATGCACATTTTTTCATCAGTCTGGTAAAAATTCTCATAAGAAGCATCTAACAAAAGCTATGAAAGTAAACCGGCGCTATACCGCCTTCATTCATGGTGCGAAATAGGGAGCCACGGCGAAGACTTAGTCGTAAAAGAAACCCATGATAATAACCTGGCCGAGATTAAATATTACCCGGCTAACTATTTTTAACATGTTGAACGATGAACAGGTGAAATAAGAATATAATATTTCTGTTTTAGACAAACAAGAATGTGAAATAAACTTAAAAAATTCTAATTATGGATTCATAAGAATGTAGCAACGAACACCATGATGCATTTTTTCTAATAGGTAGTATATAAGGTTTTTTTTTTTATTTGTTGAAACTCGAAGAGAACAAAACCGTAGAATAACACATTATACAAACTAAAGTAATAATTTCGTCAGAAAATAAATCATTTATCAAAAATCCAATTTTCAGCTCATACCTACATTTATCTTACTATATTTTAATTTTAGTTGAAAGATTAAACTGTTAGGTATATCTCTTTTAAATGAAAAATACTTTATCTAGCTATCTTTTACTTATCTGCTTAAGGCTGTCGAATTAACAGACAATCAATCAATTTTCTTTTTAATATTTTGTGATATTTCTCAAGAAAAAGGTCGTTAGGGCGAGCTATATTTGAAAATGATTAGGTTCAGCAAAAACAGGATCAAAACCCGAGGCTTTTAATATGAAGAAAAGATCTAAGATTAAATCTTTTCTTGAAATATATGAAAATATTTATACATTATCTATGACAGTACATACCTAAAAACTATATAGAGTATAAGGTGTCAAATATTTTTTACGTGTATTTTGTTACAATACCTGTGTAACAGAAAACCTTCTGATCTCTTTAAATATTTGCGCTTCATTTTTAAATTTCGTATATTGTCTGTATTGCTTGGTATTCTCTTATTAGCAAATCTCCTACGAACACTATCTATTGCGACTAACGGGGCAATACTGAGTACTATCAAAACACATGGAAATCAAATTCAAATCGTCCCAGGACTTTAAAGCCACGTATTCTCTTTAGCTAGTCAAATGTCTGGAGCCTGACACGGGCATTATTGCCTCCCGGGCAAACAGCGGACTGGCTTCCCTGGCTTAGCCGCAACCCCTTTTGTCCAACCAACGGTATGTGGGGCAAATATGGACACGTTCTTTATATGAACTTTTTTTTATTTAATAATGGTGTCAATTTTGGATAAGAATTTATTAAACTAATTTTAACTACAGCTATACTCCTGTAATTTTAAATTATCTAAAACAAATGGAATAGGTCAATCACTCACCACGCTTGGCTGATAAATAGGCAAGCGCAGACGAAAATGTTATACTCAAAAGGGACGCAGTTGTCCATAAGTTCCATAATTCCACTCTTAAGACGATATCTAACAGCTCACAGAAGTTGTATGCAAAAATGTCATTTTATATGAGCTGTCAGATATTATCATAGCGGAAAGACGTTGACTTTTACGGCGCCCTCGGTGATAGGGCTACACTACCCTGCATCACACGGGATCTTGGGGTCTTACGGCAACTAATGATAAATTATACAAACGCAGTTCAGTAGGCAATATCTTGGCGCATAAAACTGTAGTATTCGCAGCAAAAACATTCGAATGTGTCTTTAGGGAGCCGTTGGGCCACTTTCCACTGAGTATGATTCGCCTGAGCGCCACTAACTTTTAATTAAAACTAGAGATTCCACAAAAATCCGGATGAAAAACGCACCTGGATAAAAATAGCCACAGTCTTCTGTTTTTCTGTCAGAAAAAAACATTTTTATACTTATGTTTTTTTTTTGTGGATAAAGCAGAGCGTATTTGGTTGTATTTTATAAGATAGTAAGTACATTTTATAAAAATATTATTTTTATTGTTTCAGGTAAGCCTCACGGGAAAAGCAGCAAATTTGAATTTGAAATCGGAAATTCACTACGTGGTAATTATAAGTAACCAAACATAGTATAAACGAACCTAAAGCACGTCCTATCACAACACACTACCAATAATAACAGAAACAAACAGACAAACAGGCAAATTATTGTCAAAGTTCACCTATGTAACTTAGCGCACGTAAGGCGTTTAAATTTGGCGCCCAAACTGGGACTGAAGCAACTTGTAGCACTAAATTTAAATCTGGAATATTCTGGAACTTATCGAGTTCCCCAACACAAGTTTATGTTGCAAAAGTATGGATTTTGTTCGGCGTTGTTCAACTTTTAGCACTTTATAATGAATTCAGTTATAAACATGTTATCAGTTTCAAAACTATGTACAGAATAGCCCGAAGCTTTGGCGTTTTCATTCAAAATTCTCAAAGATATAATCATAATGGTCATTGTTATTCTTAGTTTAAAATGTAGTAAAATCAGATGTTATTCAAAAACAATCAGACTCAGCAGTACATAAATACCATCCACCATGCCTTTTGGTGTTATAATGGTGTTGAAATATTCGTAGGTTGTAGGTACCTAGTAGTCGGCAACATTGTTGTAGTGACGGATAGTCAGCCTATCGCGCGAGTACAACATACTTCTTTAGTCCTCGGCTTTCACAGTATGTCCAGGGAGAGAAGCAGCCGGAATGTGCTATGTTTTCTTGCTTCCAGACCAGCTTGAAATAATACTGTCAGATGATAATTTAAAATTCTATATCTTTTAGAGAATCATATAATATATGTTATGTTTATATAATCTGGCTCCATATCAAGCGTATTATGATAATGAGGCTTGTACACAAAATATAGAAAATATTTTTCTAGGAAATACACATTACACATCAACTCATCCAAATCCTAAAAGAACCTTTTACGAAAAGCAAGAGAAATGTTTTGTAAGAGGAAACTAAAACAAGTTTTCTTGGAAAGGGCCAAATGTAGTACATTTCCACCTTTTCTCCCGCACAGAGTAATGTTCAGACTAGTCCCATCTCGCGTTATTGACTAAACGATCCGTAAACCTGCTCCAAAAACTCACATTACTCTGTATATTGGTGCGTCTGAGATATAAAGAGAATGGAATAGGCGAGAAAATACGTATTAAGTACTCGTACGCAAAGAATGAAATTTAAAGTTGTCGATGAACTAACAATGATATAGGTTAAAAACTAAATAAAGAATTATTTCGATCGTTTTGCTCACTTAATCTACAAAAATGTTTTTTATTCTCTAAGAAAAAAATCTCCGTGGTTTTTTTTGAAACATAATCTTATTTTTAGTGTGAATTCTAGGAGCCATTAAGATCACAATTATGTTCATTTCTAAGAGAAGGTCGGCATTAAATTGACTTAAACGCCTTGAATATTTCATCTTTGACCTCTGCATCTCAAACGCAGTATCCCATCTAGCACCGTGACCTCCGCGCTCCCGCAGAAGTTGGTAATTTTTCAGCAGCGGGGGTCGGCGTTGGCACCTAATTTATGGCAGCGAGGCCAGCAGGAAGGAAGCTAAATTACCATACGACGTCCGCGCAACAAAGAAACCGAGCAAGTGCCCGCTTCCTACAGATAGAGTGACGCATGGCTGCGGCGCTATGCGTTCTTGCTCACTGGCCTGACCAGATACTGGCAGGGCAACCTAGCCAAGACAGTTTGATGGCTTGATTGAGAACATTGTTCATTATCGATAGTCAGAAGAAACCGAGCAAGTACCCGCTTCCTACAGATAGCGTGACGCATGGCTGCTTACTTCATTAGTCTTTAACAGTCCACTGCATCAGTTGTGATTGCCATACTTACCAGACTTGACATGCAAGCTGGAATAATAAAATTATACTCACATCCGTAAGAACCGCTGCTACCCATAGTCGGCTTTTACGACACCTGCAGGATAATATAAAATAGCATGATGATATTCTGGCCGTGCCCGAGTAAAATCTTCGATGAGCATTCCTGCAGGCTTAGTGATACTAAAAGAAGAATTCTTTCCTCCCAGTCCGAATCACCTTACGGGAATCTTAAAAATAAGAAAAGTGTGCTGGTTCAACATTCTTGCTTTCAACAAAGCAACTATATTAAATAAACTTTAAAACAAAATGTGCCAGGTAGACTTTAAAGCTATAGTTGGTATTTTATGGCAAAGAAAGACTAGAAAATATTCTTTGCTGTGTTTATTAACTTTTTCGAAGAACTTGAGGTGAGGCAGGTCTTTTTATAATTGCGTTTGTTGAGTCTTCCAGTCTAACTGCATTCAGTCTTCGTTTCGTATTAAAAGTCGGTTTCTTGAAAGTGCTTAGAACTATTACCTAGAAAACTAGAAAGTAGTCTTCGTCATTTAAAAGGACGGGATTACTTATGTTGTACCTAATTGTTTTCACAGTAAGGAGTTAGGTAATATTAGTGCAGTCTCAAAAGTTTAATTCTACTTGCATGTGCTGCATACACGCCCCTCCAATATACGCAATATTTTCAAGCCTGGAAACATCCATCCATTCAAAATTTCAGCAGAAACATTAATGGCTTTTCGGGATGTTTTTTTAAACGGGCACGTTCAACTTTTGCCTACACGCGGCCCAAAAACAGGAGGCTCCAGCGCCATTTTTATCCAATAACGCGAAAGAATAACAGCTCCCCATAAAATAAGTACGTACCGCAGCCGACCTCTAGTATAACGACAATATTATTTCAGTTAAAAAGTTTCGCGCTCATCCGATCCATTTCCTTCCGCAGGGGGATATTCAAATAAGATATTTTCAGTCGAGTCGACAATATCAACTGAATTTTGTATGGCGGTAAGACTTCCAGGGCTTACTTTTAAAACCGTTATAAAGGGTCTGAAATCTGCAGTTTTTTGAAATGTTTTAAAATAGAAAATTTCTTTTCGAAGAACGTTTCTTACCTTTTAGTAAGATGACAAAAAGTGATGTCCTCAATTCTGATATCAATATCTCCTACTAACAATATATGATAACGGAAATAACTCTAAATCTATAGGTACCTACTAATATTATCCTCTCGTCTGGCAGGCGTTTTATTCCTCGCTTTTCTCCCCATCATACTTTTTACCGCGGTCAAATACAGCTCAGAAAAACTCATTATGCTGCGGGTGAAACTGTGATCCGGAAAGCTAGTAACTTTAATTTTATACCATTCTTTATAAATGCTATGCTATCTAGTTATTACAAAGACATAAAGACTTCAGCTACAAACACTTCTCTATGGATTCAAAGGCTTTATGAAGAGTAATGAATGATAATGAGGTCTGAATGTAGGGAATAATATCCCAGTTATTAAAGCAGAGTAACTCGGCGTACTGTTACAACTTAGATACCAGGCTTCCTTTAGTATAATGTCTTTCTCTACGTTAGCCGCAATAGTCTTCTGCTGGGCATGGACTACATCCGATTTGGGGGGGTATTTGCCAAACCCGCCACGCTTGATAGTTCATCTGCTGCACAATTTTTTGAACACACATTACAGAATAAAAAATCATGCGTCTAACATAAGTTGGAATATATAATATCGATACAATACGCCCACCAACTTAGGACCTTTCATCCTTGATAGAATTTGGTAAATCAGCATGATAATCATTTACCTTCCATCCCCACAACAACGTCTAACCTCCAACCAAAACCAGGAAATCCCGCAACGTTTTGCAAAGACCAACATAGTTTAAACAGAACAGACAAATCCAGACTTCTGTTTAGTAAACCCCCATCGCTCATTCGGAGGTATCCCTCCGTGAACAATTGCACAGTAGTATGCAGATTGCTGCGTTCCCGTCACGTCAACTGCATGTTTGTAGACGAGTAATATCGCAACTGCAAATTAATGGCAAAATTGAGGGTGTTTGTGCATTCGTATCCGATTTGTATCTGAAAAAGAAAATCATTTGAAATGGATATAGATTAGTGCACATACATACATACATAAAATCACGCCTTTATCCCTAGTGCACAAGCTGTCATAAATTTACTAGGAAGGCCAAATAGTTAGGCAACAGTTTTTCCGTAGTGGAGTTAAATTCTTTCACATTCGCTTAGGACGAAACAGGCTGAGTTATCATCATTAGGTATATTTAGCCCCGTAACCATGCTGACAACTTAAATATAAATGCTATTTAAAACACCACACTCTATCAATTCCTGTGCCTTAGATTAGAGGTACATCATGTCATCATCTCAACCGCATTTGATATGTCACTTACCTATGGTTTTGCAGTCCGTCTGCACAGACAATCAGCTGGAACGTTGCAGCTCAGATAAAAGTACTTTGTTAACTTTCACGGCGTTTCGGTTAAGTTGGGTTTGCTGTGAGATAAATCGAACTATTTGTAGCGCAAACAATCTCTGTTGCTTTACTAAAACAGAGAATGTATGCAGCTCTCGACAAAACGTTTCGGAGGTCTTAGTTTTCCCGTTCTATATTTTAAAATCGTTCATCAACTGCGATGACTTTAGACACTACCGCTCCATTTTTTAAATCTATTACAACTGTCATTTGAACGAGGCGCGAAGCTGCTTGAAGATGCATCACCTTGTGTTTACCACAAAGTGACAAGCTGTGGTGTAGTGCGATGACGCCGCGACGAAAATCTGGCAATGAAATGCGTATCTTTTTGCATAGCAAATAATACAAAGTATAATTATATTGCACTCTTTGCGCCGCGTTGCATCCCATCGCTTCCCGTCCCGGTATGAACTGACCCTAAGTAACTTGTCTACTATAATAGTGTATTAAAATCAGAGGTCTTAACTCCACAATGCCGACAAAACAGCAAACTCGTCGTATTCAGGGACGGTTTAAACCCCGATATGCAAATCTGTATTGCCCGTCGGAGATTCTATTCTTTCCTCGAACTTCCCTAGAACGGCCATTGTTTTTTACGGCCCTTAGTTCATGTCCATTCAAGCTCTTTTTCGCACCAAAACTACGCTTGTTTTCGACTTGGCTAAACGGATAAACACTTTCATTACTTTGTATCTAAGAAGTTTCACACATTAACACTTACTCGAGGGAAAATTTAGTGTTATTCTTCTACATGTGTCGGAATCAGTTTTTTTTAAAATTGCCAAAATTTTTGGTATTAAGTATCATTTATGTTTCATTTCATTACTCAGAAAAATATTTCTTGTTCATCAGATAATTTTTTGAGGTGCATCGATACCGTTTTACAACCAAGGCCAAGCAAAAAAAAATACTTGCCCAAACGCATTTTTCACAACTTTTCGAGGATTTTCGCACTCACGGTCAGATCCACACAGTGCTATTTTATATCATAAATGTGAAAAGTAATATACATAATCCTGCCTTTTGTGGTAAATTTTTAATTTCGCATTTTTCTAATTTATTTGTCACATTTTTAGTTTATAAAAAAAAAAAGTTACTTAGGTATGTTTTAAAACGCTGGCGCGTGTAGCTCGTGTTTATTTGGAAGTTTGCAAAGTTTGATGGCTATTTGAATGCGGGGGCGCCATTTTGTTGCTCCGTTGGAGCCTTTTTCCACTAGGTAGTCGTAGACGGCACGGCAACGGCAACGACACGGTATCGTCGATGACATCGTAGAAGAGATAATGTAGGAAAATCAATAAAATTTTATGGTACGCTTTTCCACTTGCCGGCACGCCAACATCACGGCAACAACGGCACGACATTGACAAACTGAATGTGTTTGAATGAAACTTGACTGTAAACTGAACTGAAACTGCATGTGTTTTGTATTCGTTCGTAGCATGCTCATGAGTGTGTGCGCTTAGAGTGGAATTAGGCGGACGACATTGTCGACGATATTGCCGTCCTAGTGGAAAAAAAAACACTGTATCGTGGCGATATCGTTATCGCTCCGTCACCGTACCGACTAGTGGGAAAACAGCCTTAGGAATCTGGTCAAGTTTAGAATAGCACAGGAGTTTGTTTTGGCCGAAGTTGGCCGTTCTACGTAGGAAGTATTGATTATATTGGACTAGGTAAACCGCTATATTTTCGGATAGATTTTACTCAAATTAATTATCAGAGACAACTGGTTTAATATTCTGTGTAACTACCTCACCGGTGTTAAGTCTAGCTAAGTTTTTTAGAAGAGTTCAATTCTAGATGGACGTTTGACGTTGACGGTTTAAGGGGCATGGCATTTAGGAAGCGGTGGTGCCGGTGCGTCGCCGGCGCGCCGATTTTGTATGTAATTTACGTCTGCGCAACGCATATTAATTTGAAGTTTCTATACAAAAACGACGCACCGGCACCGCACCGCTTCCTATTTGCCATGCCCGTTAAGGTACTATTTCAAGATGGACTGACCGCAGTAGCAGCAGACTGCAGCAAGCAAGATATACACGAAAAACTGCAAGATGATTGTAGTTGCAGATGCAATGTTCTTTTGTTTTACTTAGGAGTAGCATCTGACACAGCTCATCATCTTACAGCTTTTCGAGTATATCTTCTGCTGTTGCGTGCAGTCCAACTTGGTATAGTAGGTACTGATAGTACCTTAAAAGGCGTCGTCCAAAAATGCGTACTTTTAAGCATCATCCACCCAATTAAAATTGATTTAGAAACGTCACACGGTTTGAATTCGACATGTTTGTTTTTGCAATTGAAATTGTAATATTTTGGTATTTGTTGATACATCCGATCCATTAGACCTGTCGTCGATCCCGCTGTCCGCCGGCCGTTGGACCAGAATAGCAGTGGCTGGCTGCGATCGATACTCATTCTGTGTGCTGTTCTTACCGATTAGTAAAGTTGAGCAGAAAAAAAAGTAGGCTGTATTTTTCATTCATAAGCTCATCCATAGTAGTTTTCCTCGCATTCGCACAAATAAAATACGGAACACTGACTGTCAAGTGTTTCACTGCCACTGTGGTCTAGTAATCGTAAGACTTGGGCTCTCGATCCTGTAAGCAACTATAACCTTCGAATCCCGGCCCGAAGCCCAGCCCGGGAGGAAAGACAGCTGGGACATTCTATGTTTTTCTACCGCTCCCAGTCCAGCATGGAAGAAGCCTTTTTGCCTAAGGAACAAAAAAAAAGCTCGAATTAATTTTTATAACACAGTTTTCATTATAATTTGGGTGTGATAGCACTCGGTGGTTGGAGTGATGACGTGAAAATAGCCACAAAGCCACAGTGTTGCCAGTAGATAATAAAATAAGTCCATATTTCGGTAATGAAAGTCTGGCTTGAAAATTCCAACATTGTTTTAGACTTGTATTATGCTTTATATTATGTGTTCAAAATCAACTGGGAGCGATAGAAAAACATAGTGTGCCCAGGTGCATCTCCCGGGCATGCTGTAAAATCCTGGTAAAGGATTCAGGGGTTTCAGTGTAATACTGTAATTTAAGCCGATGGGCTGACAACCTGTCACTACAGAAATATACAGATCTATCTTAAACAACCCTCACCCCTTGTCAGACATAGCGGAACGACCTTTGTTTAGGTCGTTAATGCTCTGCATACCCCATTAGGGATAAAGGCGTGATTTATGTATGTCAAAATCAACACCGATTTCACCTATAAAATCGGACCAACTGAAAAACTTTGGCCTTTTCCTGTGGCTTTTTTCGATACCCACAGTTGAGTATAACACGTTTGGTTCCATCTTTTTTCTTTACCCTATACTACTAGTAAATACAGGCTACCACAAACATAGATTAAATTTGAGAAGATTACGCAAGTTGAACTACCTGCATAAATTTTGGTTTACGTTGACCTCAACGTTTCGGCCTACCTATTATGTACGAGGGTCACCTTCAGGAGCACGGAGGTTATTAGGTTTTAAGTAATAATCTGCTTGGTCTGTTACTTAAACGATTAGTTCGGAGTTCGGTGAAATATGCGTAGGTAATTGTGCAATTGCAAAAAAATACACGCAAATATTGTTGAAAGTGTTTTCACCTCGTCACAAGGGCCAATGTTTTTAAATTATTATTTTTTTCTTTAGAAAAGGTTGTAGTCGATATAGGGCTGCTGGCTCCAGTGTAGGTCTTGATTTGAATCCCGCCACGTACATGTGTGTTTTTCGGTTTCTGAATTTCATATGTACCTACATTTATTCGGCGCTTTTGCGGTATTCTTCTGTTACGGTGAAGGAAAACATCATGAGGATTGCTGACAATCGCAAATATAAATAAAATTATCGTGAGGAAACCTGCACATACCTACGAAGAAATTCAAAGGTTGTGTGCGAAGTCGACCAATCTTTACTGGGCCTACGTACTTAGTCGATTTAGGCCCGATCGCCCTAAATTTAGGGTAGACTCGTACCATATGACATAATATGAGTTGTTGAAATGAAATGAGTCGCGTTGTCTACTCAAATCTAGGTCTGTCCCTTCACCCTACACTGGCAGTACATACAGGGGCCTCACAAAATTGGCCGTCACTCCAATGCGCAGCGTCGCGACCCGAAGTTCGCTTCGGGCTTATAGCGAGATTTTAGAGGCGCACCGGTGAAATTCAATTGAATATAACGATATTATACGGTTCCAAGCTGAATGGGAGAAATGTGTTTTAATGGTTACGCATTAATATCTATTTTCCAATTGTAAGCAAGCAGTTTTTACTGTGATTTGTTAACTTGGGTCATAGTAAATAGTAGCAGTAACTCGGCAAGCGCTAATTTACTATACCTCCTACTTAAAAATAGCATTACCTAACCTACTAAGCTACTAAAGCTGCACTGCACTCGAAAGCAATGGAATGCAAACATTTCCTACTGGACACTTTGCTGTCTTCCATGCTGGAATGGGAGCGATAAAAGAACATACAATGTACCAACTGCTTCTCCTCCCGCCCGGGTGTGCTATAGAAATTAGCAAATTACTCAAGTCGCTGACAGTATTTATAACATTTATATGGGAGGGCCAATTTTTATCATATTTCCACCTATGTTCCTTGTGGGAAATTGTTCAGTTCTGAGGGAAATAAGACACTCGTACCTACCTGCGCACCCTAAAGATTGGTCAGCAGATTCTTTTACTCCCTAAAGATGCGAGTTAATTTATATTTCTCACACGGAAAGAATTATTTTTGATTCTGGCACTAAAGTGTTTTCCACTTTAGTATTCAATATACTGTTAGATAATGGTGGCTTGAATCCATTGAAAAGCTATTTTTAAACACAATTATAGCTTTTAAGCTTAAAATGGTTATCTACTAATGGCTACCACTTAAGGCTGACAGACATAATGCCCGTAGATTCAAGCCATAGTCTAAACTGAATGGGGCTGGTTAAATCCGAATTCAACCAGTTTTTGGGTGACAAATTATAATTGTGGTTTGGAAAATTATTTATACTGATTATATAGGATACAACTTTCATTTCATTTCTTGCAAACGATTTTGAATCGTCATTTTTCAAAAAAGTTATTGCACAAGAACCTAAAATAAATATTTTAGGTATAGGAGATAGATAGGAACGTTTTAGTAATTTAATTTCAATATTGTTTTAATAAACCGTTTCCCCATTTTGTTTTATTTTATTAATGTAAAGGCGTGTGAGATAATTTTGTTATAATGAAAATTAAACCCTATTCAGTAACCGTATTTATTTCTGTGGATGGTTACAGTAAAATTGTTTAATTTTCACATAATATTGTTAAACAAAAGATAAATCTTTGCAAGTAGGTAGGTACGTATGTTGTTATTGTTCATAGGAACAAGGTGATTCATTATCATTTCAACAACTAAAGCTATATTAATTCTGTGACACTGGATATAATTCATTCACCACGTATTTACATAGAAATATAATAACTATTACGTTACACTGGCAATGTTGGTTGTTGTATTTGATAGCGGTCGTAAGACAAACCACGTCAGAGGCATAACAGGTGGTTTAAAAAAATCTGACTCTGAACTTCGTTTTTTTAACGTAAACTTATCGATACCAACGTTATTTGCGGCTAGTAGATTGATTTTTCTTTGTAACTTGGCTGAGGTTAAAATTTCGTAACAGCAGATTATACTTAACGATGTTATGTTTTGCTGTTTCTTTTGAATTTCTTTTAAGTTGTAAAGAAAAAGTAATTTATAGGCCGCAAAACATGTTGATATCGATAACTTAACATTAATAAATGGATTTATCGTATCGCTCGATTCGATAACCTTAACGTTTCAAGATGGAGACTGTAAAAACAGACCTGACAAATAACTCCTTATCAAACTCAGCCGTTACCAAAACAGAAAACAATTACGGTACCGAGGCAGAACGTTCCGATCATGAAACAGAAATACGAGCAGTTTTAAAACAATGGGCGCTTTTCCACTAGACGTCACGTCAACGGCAACGGCGACGGCACGGCGACGATCACGTGACAATATCTATGGGAATCGATGACATGCCGTGACGGTGCCGTGCCGTCAAGTGGAAAAGCGTGTCATATAATTTCATTGATTTTCATACATTATCTCACCTACGATATCGTCGACGGTACCGTGCCGTCGCCGTTGCCGTTGACGTGCCGTCTAGTGGAAAAGCGCCCAATAACTGTTAGCAGTCGCCCGAAACGATAGTTCCCCCGCACTGTTCCTGGAAACTGCAGAACGCACAGATAGCGTAAAGAGGTAGAAATGAAATTGAAATATCGTTTTTGGAGGAAGGGTTTTATGCAAAAATTACCATAGGCTGTGACCCACCATGCCAAGCCGAGATGTGAAAGCCAGTCACCGGAAATTACTGATATATAAAAGTAAACAGAGAAATACCAGCAGTTTTAAAATGCATCGTCAATTCATTGCCTAAATTGCAGTACACTGAAACCTTGCAGAAAGATTTTCTTCTATCTTCTTTGGTATAATATGATCTTCAAATCGAGAGTTGATCAAGAGTGCATTACATACAAATGAACAATCCGGTCTAAACCGGATATCGACCGGGCTATTCGCGTCTCGCCAAGCCTCGAATTGATGCTATTCCGGCGGCGCCTGCATTTTGTATGAGAGATCTGCTCGGCCCGCTTCTTCCGATGTAAAAATATAGGGAGAACTTTGCAGGTACTTACCAAGGTTATTTGCGTGTTTAGCTTTATTTTAGTTCGGACGGCACGATTCGAAGATGGTTGTTCTTAGATAGATCCATTTAAAAAAAGAAAGAGTTAGCAAAAACACATTAGAATAAGTCTTGGACGATGGACGTTCTCTTGAACTATTTCTCCGCTTTTGTAAACATTACCCCCCAACAGATTAATAAATCTTACCGCCCACAGCAATGATAGGGTTTGAAAGTTAGATTTAAAATTAATCTTGGTATATAAAAAAAAAACCTTTACATGCCTTTACGCACAACAAATTGTACAAAGACGTCAAGGGTTACCTAGGCCCGTATTTTTTTTTAATCAGCTCTCAAGAGTGACAGCGAGTTTGAGTTCGTATCAGAAATGTCATTTCAGTACAAAACGACCTGTCAAATCCATACTTAATATTGCTCTCAATCTTGAGATCGCTTTATAAATACGAGCCTTAGTAACCAGTCTACCTTAGGGCAAGTGGAAAAAGACAAGGAAAATTAGTAATTACGAAAGAAGGCACGTATACAGACTGTCAGATATAGGCTTCTTGTGCTAATAAGTAGCACAACTAAGATTTATCTGTTTGTTAACGTTGTTGTTGTACGGAATTCTGAAACTACAGTATGGCTAAACAAAATCTTGATGGAAAAATAAGAATTGAATATGATCAAGGGGCTCTTGGTCTAATTATTAGTAATTCTAGGTCTAATTAATAATACGACGTATTCTTTGTGTGGACTTTAAAAGTTATCAGATCGAGTACGATGATACACGTTTGGTTTTTATACAACTTTCCGTCCATTCATTCGTGTCCTGAAATAGCCCGGTCGATATGGCGGGAAGCTGGTTTAATCTGGATTGCAGATATTTCCATTCATAGCGTGCCCACATGAGACCTTTATAAAAAAGGAGTCGGATATCTCATTCTTTAAAGTTATTTTTAAACTTGTATTCTTAAAATCACTATATAGGTCACTGAAAATACATACCTGATTGTGGAATAGACAAATAATGCCTAGCAGCTAGTTGTACGAGTCGATTTTGGGAAACTTTAAGTACACGAACATATCGACCTAACAGCGAAAGTAACATGAAAAGGAATACAAAAAGTTACCTAGGCCCGTATTTATAATCAGGTCTCAAGAGTGACAGCGAGTTTCAGTTCGTATCTGAAATGTCATTCCAGTACAAAATTACCTGTCAAATCCGCACTCAATATTGCTCTCAATCTTGAGATCGCTTTATAAATACGAGCCCTAGTCTCAAATGCATAAATATTTGGGGACGATAGGTGAATAAAGTTACGGTGCCTAACCATACTAAAGATTTTCTCGAAATTATCCGTATTATTTTAATATTAAAACAAAAATACAAAATGAAGCAACAAACTGCAAGCAAGCTCACACTCGTTTTCTCAATTACAGGGAGAAGGCTATAAACACACGTTGTTTTAAACCCACTACCGCACACCGCATTACGCCGAGACTCCCGTCTTCGTGTGCACCTAGCCTTACACTTTCTAAGTACTACCACTACTATTTTTGGGTTTTGAGTTTGAATCGAATCGAGTTTATGTCGAGAAAAACTCTTTAAAAAAATCATATCTATAGCTCAATTTCTTATTCGGGTGTCAGTTGTAAATAAAAATAGCTTAAAGATAGAACCCAAACAAAATGAGTAGCAGCTTCTTCGTCTCCTCTCTAAAATAGGATGGACTCATTTGAAAAATCTTGCTAAGAAATACCACAAATCTGCAGAGGGTCGTTCATTGTCGCAAAGATCAGATGCTTTTATGTCGTCGTTTCATGAGCTCCCGTCCTTTTTGGGGAAAGCTTATACTGTAATGGCATATGTTACAGCTTATAAAATGTTATAGGACACCACCACAGTCAGTCTAAACTCATGTGTTTCTCGCCGAAAATTTTATCTCACTCATAACTGTCTCAAACCCTTAGTACTCCATCAAGCATTAGGTGGATTACGCGTTATACGGGCGTCGAGAAATGACAACTTAAGCACCAGCTCGTCCTCTTAATGTCGGCGGATCTTCCCTATGATAGAGGGATATTTATCGTGGATTAAAACATCAAGGCGCCTCTGAAGCCTTCGAAATATAAGGAATAAAACTTGGAGAGGCTTAGTGGAAAAAATCAAACTTTTAGTGAGTTTAGACTGACTGTGGTGGTGTCCTATAACATTTTATAAGCTGTAACATATGCCATTACAGTATAAGCTTTCCCCAAAAAGGACGGGAGCTCATGAAACGACGACATAAAAGCATCTGATCTTTGCGACAATGAACGACCCTCTGCAGATTTGTGGTATTTCTTAGCAAGATTTTTCAAATGAGTCCATCCTATTTTAGAGAGGAGACGAAGAAGCTGCTACTCATTTTGTTTGGGTTCTATCTTTAAGCTATTTTTATTTACAACTGACACCCGAATAAGAAATTGAGCTATAGATATGATTTTTTTAAAGAGTTTTTCTCGACATAAACTCGATTCGATTCAAACTCAAAACCCAAAAATAGTAGTGGTAGTACTTAGAAAGTGTAAGGCTAGGTGCACACGAAGACGGGAGTCTCGGCGTAATGCGGTGTGCGGTAGTGGGTTTAAAACAACGTGTGTTTATAGCCTTCTCCCTGTAATTGAGAAAACGAGTGTGAGCTTGCTTGCAGTTTGTTGCTTCATTTTGTATTTTTGTTTTAATATTAAAATAATACGGATAATTTCGAGA
The DNA here is from genome assembly GCA_029255725.1 of Scrobipalpa atriplicella. Taxonomy (NCBI): domain Eukaryota; kingdom Metazoa; phylum Arthropoda; class Insecta; order Lepidoptera; family Gelechiidae; genus Scrobipalpa; species Scrobipalpa atriplicella. The sequence continues at coordinate 5,202 of JARACY010005077.1, read as the reverse complement.
AAATCTTTAGTATGGTTAGGCACCGTAACTTTATTCACCTATCGTCCCCAAATATTTATGCATTTGAGACTAGGGCTCGTATTTATAAAGCGATCTCAAGATTGAGAGCAATATTGAGTGCGGATTTGACAGGTAATTTTGTACTGGAATGACATTTCAGATACGAACTGAAACTCGCTGTCACTCTTGAGACCTGATTATAAATACGGGCCTAGGTAACTTTTTGTATTCCTTTTCATGTTACTTTCGCTGTTAGGTCGATATGTTCGTGTACTTAAAGTTTCCCAAAATCGACTCGTACAACTAGCTGCTAGGCATTATTTGTCTATTCCACAATCAGGTATGTATTTTCAGTGACCTATATAGTGATTTTAAGAATACAAGTTTAAAAATAACTTTAAAGAATGAGATATCCGACTCCTTTTTTATAAAGGTCTCATGTGGGCACGCTATGAATGGAAATATCTGCAATCCAGATTAAACCAGCTTCCCGCCATATCGACCGGGCTATTTCAGGACACGAATGAATGGACGGAAAGTTGTATAAAAACCAAACGTGTATCATCGTACTCGATCTGATAACTTTAAAGTCCACACAAAGAATACGTCGTATTATTAATTAGACCTAGAATTACTAATAATTAGACCAAGAGCCCCTTGATCATATTCAATTCTTATTTTTCCATCAAGATTTTGTTTAGCCATACTGTAGTTTCAGAATTCCGTACAACAACAACGTTAACAAACAGATAAATCTTAGTTGTGCTACTTATTAGCACAAGAAGCCTATATCTGACAGTCTGTATACGTGCCTTCTTTCGTAATTACTAATTTTCCTTGTCTTTTTCCACTTGCCCTAAGGTAGACTGGTTACTAAGGCTCGTATTTATAAAGCGATCTCAAGATTGAGAGCAATATTAAGTATGGATTTGACAGGTCGTTTTGTACTGAAATGACATTTCTGATACGAACTCAAACTCGCTGTCACTCTTGAGAGCTGATTAAAAAAAAATACGGGCCTAGGTAACCCTTGACGTCTTTGTACAATTTGTTGTGCGTAAAGGCATGTAAAGGTTTTTTTTTTATATACCAAGATTAATTTTAAATCTAACTTTCAAACCCTATCATTGCTGTGGGCGGTAAGATTTATTAATCTGTTGGGGGGTAATGTTTACAAAAGCGGAGAAATAGTTCAAGAGAACGTCCATCGTCCAAGACTTATTCTAATGTGTTTTTGCTAACTCTTTCTTTTTTTAAATGGATCTATCTAAGAACAACCATCTTCGAATCGTGCCGTCCGAACTAAAATAAAGCTAAACACGCAAATAACCTTGGTAAGTACCTGCAAAGTTCTCCCTATATTTTTACATCGGAAGAAGCGGGCCGAGCAGATCTCTCATACAAAATGCAGGCGCCGCCGGAATAGCATCAATTCGAGGCTTGGCGAGACGCGAATAGCCCGGTCGATATCCGGTTTAGACCGGATTGTTCATTTGTATGTAATGCACTCTTGATCAACTCTCGATTTGAAGATCATATTATACCAAAGAAGATAGAAGAAAATCTTTCTGCAAGGTTTCAGTGTACTGCAATTTAGGCAATGAATTGACGATGCATTTTAAAACTGCTGGTATTTCTCTGTTTACTTTTATATATCAGTAATTTCCGGTGACTGGCTTTCACATCTCGGCTTGGCATGGTGGGTCACAGCCTATGGTAATTTTTGCATAAAACCCTTCCTCCAAAAACGATATTTCAATTTCATTTCTACCTCTTTACGCTATCTGTGCGTTCTGCAGTTTCCAGGAACAGTGCGGGGGAACTATCGTTTCGGGCGACTGCTAACAGTTATTGGGCGCTTTTCCACTAGACGGCACATCAACGGCAACGGCGACGGCACGGTACCGTCGACGATATCGTAGGTGAGATAATGTATGAAAATCAATGAAATTATATGACACGCTTTTCCACTTGACGGCACGGCACCGTCACGGCATGTCATCGATTCCCATAGATATTGTCACGTGATCGTCGCCGTGCCGTCGCCGTTGCCGTTGACGTGACGTCTAGTGGAAAAGCGCCCATTGTTTTAAAACTGCTCGTATTTCTGTTTCATGATCGGAACGTTCTGCCTCGGTACCGTAATTGTTTTCTGTTTTGGTAACGGCTGAGTTTGATAAGGAGTTATTTGTCAGGTCTGTTTTTACAGTCTCCATCTTGAAACGTTAAGGTTATCGAATCGAGCGATACGATAAATCCATTTATTAATGTTAAGTTATCGATATCAACATGTTTTGCGGCCTATAAATTACTTTTTCTTTACAACTTAAAAGAAATTCAAAAGAAACAGCAAAACATAACATCGTTAAGTATAATCTGCTGTTACGAAATTTTAACCTCAGCCAAGTTACAAAGAAAAATCAATCTACTAGCCGCAAATAACGTTGGTATCGATAAGTTTACGTTAAAAAAACGAAGTTCAGAGTCAGATTTTTTTAAACCACCTGTTATGCCTCTGACGTGGTTTGTCTTACGACCGCTATCAAATACAACAACCAACATTGCCAGTGTAACGTAATAGTTATTATATTTCTATGTAAATACGTGGTGAATGAATTATATCCAGTGTCACAGAATTAATATAGCTTTAGTTGTTGAAATGATAATGAATCACCTTGTTCCTATGAACAATAACAACATACGTACCTACCTACTTGCAAAGATTTATCTTTTGTTTAACAATATTATGTGAAAATTAAACAATTTTACTGTAACCATCCACAGAAATAAATACGGTTACTGAATAGGGTTTAATTTTCATTATAACAAAATTATCTCACACGCCTTTACATTAATAAAATAAAACAAAATGGGGAAACGGTTTATTAAAACAATATTGAAATTAAATTACTAAAACGTTCCTATCTATCTCCTATACCTAAAATATTTATTTTAGGTTCTTGTGCAATAACTTTTTTGAAAAATGACGATTCAAAATCGTTTGCAAGAAATGAAATGAAAGTTGTATCCTATATAATCAGTATAAATAATTTTCCAAACCACAATTATAATTTGTCACCCAAAAACTGGTTGAATTCGGATTTAACCAGCCCCATTCAGTTTAGACTATGGCTTGAATCTACGGGCATTATGTCTGTCAGCCTTAAGTGGTAGCCATTAGTAGATAACCATTTTAAGCTTAAAAGCTATAATTGTGTTTAAAAATAGCTTTTCAATGGATTCAAGCCACCATTATCTAACAGTATATTGAATACTAAAGTGGAAAACACTTTAGTGCCAGAATCAAAAATAATTCTTTCCGTGTGAGAAATATAAATTAACTCGCATCTTTAGGAGTAAAAGAATCTGCTGACCAATCTTTAGGGTGCGCAGGTAGGTACGAGTGTCTTATTTCCCTCAGAACTGAACAATTTCCCACAAGGAACATAGGTGGAAATATGATAAAAATTGGCCCTCCCATATAAATGTTATAAATACTGTCAGCGACTTGAGTAATTTGCTAATTTCTATAGCACACCCGGGCGGGAGGAGAAGCAGTTGGTACATTGTATGTTCTTTTATCGCTCCCATTCCAGCATGGAAGACAGCAAAGTGTCCAGTAGGAAATGTTTGCATTCCATTGCTTTCGAGTGCAGTGCAGCTTTAGTAGCTTAGTAGGTTAGGTAATGCTATTTTTAAGTAGGAGGTATAGTAAATTAGCGCTTGCCGAGTTACTGCTACTATTTACTATGACCCAAGTTAACAAATCACAGTAAAAACTGCTTGCTTACAATTGGAAAATAGATATTAATGCGTAACCATTAAAACACATTTCTCCCATTCAGCTTGGAACCGTATAATATCGTTATATTCAATTGAATTTCACCGGTGCGCCTCTAAAATCTCGCTATAAGCCCGAAGCGAACTTCGGGTCGCGACGCTGCGCATTGGAGTGACGGCCAATTTTGTGAGGCCCCTGTATGTACTGCCAGTGTAGGGTGAAGGGACAGACCTAGATTTGAGTAGACAACGCGACTCATTTCATTTCAACAACTCATATTATGTCATATGGTACGAGTCTACCCTAAATTTAGGGCGATCGGGCCTAAATCGACTAAGTACGTAGGCCCAGTAAAGATTGGTCGACTTCGCACACAACCTTTGAATTTCTTCGTAGGTATGTGCAGGTTTCCTCACGATAATTTTATTTATATTTGCGATTGTCAGCAATCCTCATGATGTTTTCCTTCACCGTAACAGAAGAATACCGCAAAAGCGCCGAATAAATGTAGGTACATATGAAATTCAGAAACCGAAAAACACACATGTACGTGGCGGGATTCAAATCAAGACCTACACTGGAGCCAGCAGCCCTATATCGACTACAACCTTTTCTAAAGAAAAAAATAATAATTTAAAAACATTGGCCCTTGTGACGAGGTGAAAACACTTTCAACAATATTTGCGTGTATTTTTTTGCAATTGCACAATTACCTACGCATATTTCACCGAACTCCGAACTAATCGTTTAAGTAACAGACCAAGCAGATTATTACTTAAAACCTAATAACCTCCGTGCTCCTGAAGGTGACCCTCGTACATAATAGGTAGGCCGAAACGTTGAGGTCAACGTAAACCAAAATTTATGCAGGTAGTTCAACTTGCGTAATCTTCTCAAATTTAATCTATGTTTGTGGTAGCCTGTATTTACTAGTAGTATAGGGTAAAGAAAAAAGATGGAACCAAACGTGTTATACTCAACTGTGGGTATCGAAAAAAGCCACAGGAAAAGGCCAAAGTTTTTCAGTTGGTCCGATTTTATAGGTGAAATCGGTGTTGATTTTGACATACATAAATCACGCCTTTATCCCTAATGGGGTATGCAGAGCATTAACGACCTAAACAAAGGTCGTTCCGCTATGTCTGACAAGGGGTGAGGGTTGTTTAAGATAGATCTGTATATTTCTGTAGTGACAGGTTGTCAGCCCATCGGCTTAAATTACAGTATTACACTGAAACCCCTGAATCCTTTACCAGGATTTTACAGCATGCCCGGGAGATGCACCTGGGCACACTATGTTTTTCTATCGCTCCCAGTTGATTTTGAACACATAATATAAAGCATAATACAAGTCTAAAACAATGTTGGAATTTTCAAGCCAGACTTTCATTACCGAAATATGGACTTATTTTATTATCTAC